>JAAGNO010023019.1:0-122279 GCA_033439905.1 Ceryle rudis | reverse complement strand
TGGGGCGGGACAGCCCGCGGCACGGTGGCGGCCGTGGGCCTGGACAGCCCACAGCACGCTGCACATGTTGCGGCCCGTGGCCGTGGCCTCTTCGAGCCCCCGCCGCCTACACGGGGTGTTCTCGGACAGAGCTGCCGAAACCCTCGGGGCTGTTCTCCACCGCTGGGCTGTTCGACACAGGCTCCTCGACACACTCCCCCTCCTTCGCAGGGGCTCCTTTTGTCCTTTTCCGGCTCCTCTCGTCACGTTTACAACGCGGGTGGCACTTTGGGGTTGGATTTTTTTCTCTCTCCCCCCCAACCCGCGCCAGTGCCCGCGGCGCGGGGCCGGTTCCGCCGGCAGGTGGCGCTGCCCCCCCACGGAACTCGCCGCCCGCCGAGGGCTGCGCGGGGGCTGCGCGGGCGCGGAGTGGTGCCGGCTGGAGCCTGCCCCGGGGCATCCGCCGATATTTTCCCCCCGAGCGTTTATTTCCAGCGTTTATGTTGCGAGTTTTGAGCCAATTTCCATATAGCCCTCGCCGGCAGCCGGAGCCGGGCATTAGGCTGATTGAGTATTATTACAGGATGTATTTTACACTTTAGCAGCTGATACAGCTGCTCACGTATCAGACCGGATCTAACAAAACTGATGCAAAAAAGGTTTGTTGGTTGCTTTTTTTTATAGGAATGTATAGACATCACTTAAAAAAACGCTCATAGCATAGAACTGAGAAAATAACAGCAGACCGTGTGTCTATTTTTTATAGAAGCAATGTCTACTGTGACAACATTCTCATACTTGTGGAATTAACTGACACTTTAAGCTAAAAAAGAAAAAAAATAAATCTGTAATTCTGAGGTGTTGAGGTGTTCCAATTTTCAGAATTAAGATACATTAACCATACAGTGTCTGTAACTGAGAACCCCAGTTTACTGGTTACTTTTGAAAAACTAAGCCTCTAAGTTCAGAAGCTCTCACTGCCACTGTATTCACTGATGGAAATGAAGTAGCTCATATTGCCACCGGAAATATTTTGGCCTTTGGAGCAGACACAGTTACACTGTCTCATGAGATCATGGTTAAGTCAAAAGTATTTGTTCAAACCTTTGTTTTTTGCTGGCGAAGCCTCAAAAGATCTGTGCTTAGGTTCAAGTGAACAGCCACCCAGCTGGAGAACAATGTGGGAAGCGATGTTCAGACTTGGTTTCAGATTCAGACATCTTCAGAACTCGAGGAGGAAGATGAGAAAGGTGATTTGGACATGGGTTTGGTTCATCCCTTTGCACATATGGGGCGCGCAAAGGTTTTTGGATCTGAATTCAAGTGTCTATGAATGTGGGAATTTTCAGAATTTTTCAGGCACTTGGTTTGGATCTACCTCAGCTTTGAACTGTTTGGGTGTTTACTTGAAGCCTGTCCAACCTGTCCACATTTTTGAATTTGGAAAACTGAGCTGAAAATGTAACCAACTGCCTTTTTTTTTTTTTTGTGTGTGTGTGTGTGTGTTATTTGGCAAATTCAGTTCTCAACAGACACTAGAAATGAAACCTGCATGTTTCAAAACTTCTGGCGCTTCAGCCAGCAATGGGTGTTGGGTGGTAACAAGGGCAAGGTAATAGATGTCTTCTCCCTTCTTTCTTACGCTCAGAGTCTCCATAGTGTGAAATATCGGCAATGATTTTGTAAGGGGCAATGTTAAGACAGCAAATCCCCACAGATGCCTCAGTGGGAAACAGACTTTCCTACTCCTCCATTCACACACCATTTCCATTCTGAACAAGAAAGTTAGACAAGACTTGTCAAACAGAAAACTGGATGTTTGTATTGTGCTAAGCAAGCTCTATGTACCAGGGGGGTGCACAGAGGGGCAAGGATGCACACAGATGTTACTTACAGTGACAATGCTCGGTTGTTTTTCAGGTTCATCTGCTCAATAGCAGCGTAGAAAATCAATTTTAAATCTGTGTGGCAAATCTCCACAGAAAGCAACCTGCACTTTCTGATGTCAAAGAGCAGGTAGTTCAGCATCTTCCTTTTAAACCTGCAAAGTACTGAAAAGCTTTCTGGGAACATTTCCCGCATTACCAATGCTACATACCTCTCTCAAAGGGGTTGAGTGATGACTCAAATAACTCAAAGATAGTAGCTAGAAATATAAGAAACGGGTCACAGCTTACTTCTCTTCTAGACCAGAATAAATTGCTTGATGCTTCAGGGTGAAGAGCTTTAAATTTGTTGAGTGGATTTACTTGAGCTGACAGTCTTTGAAGAGCTTGACCTGTAACTTGTATGCTCCTGTTCTGCTGCCAGCCCAGCCCCATAACTCACCCCACAAGAGAGTGACAGCCTCACCTATAAAATTATGTCCTATCCTCACTGCCGAGCTCAGGATTAGTCTCCTTGAAAATGCTAGCCAAGGGTTGAGGGTATCGCATGGCTGCTTGGACAGTGGTGGTGATGTTTGTGGAACCACTCACTGTCTCAGGGCTAATCTCCGAGATAATTTAGATTAACCTTACAGATCTCTGGAAAGCCCATTCCCCATGATGGACTATCCCTGTTATAGCCAGCCGCAGACTTGAAGGTTTAACCCAAGCTGACATCACAATGCTGTATCAAAAGCTGTAAACTGATAGATATCTAAGTAGCCCTCCAACCTTCCTCCATTAGACTTTACCTTTTGCTCTAAATTCTTTTCATCCCCTCACGAAAACACTGTATCTACTGTGAATAATGCTAACCAGAGAAAGCAGGACATCTTGACATCTCCTTGTGTTTACTTTGTTGCAAGACGGATCGCTGTGGCGAAGAGATGGGAGGTATCAAAGAGCTGCCCCTCCTCACGTTTGGGGAAGTGTTGTAATCGATCAGCCTGGGCTAGGGAGTGGGGTTGGTACCTTAGCAAAGGTACCTCAGGGACAGGCTTTGCCTTCTGGCATGGGAAGCCAAGTTATTCTGTTAGTAAAAGTATTTATAGCCATCATTACAACTTTGACTGTGCAGCACATGGCCAAAGGCCCCTAGAAGCATAGAGAAACATGAACTAAAAGTGTAATTCCAGTCTGAAGCCGGAGTAAAATAAATAAATCATGCTATGTAGAATTATTACAAAAAATTAGGCTGTCAAAAAGTATACAAACAGCTTTTTTATTCCCCCCCCCGGTTGGGTTGTTTTGTTTTTTTTTTTTCCTGGAAAAGGTGCTCTGCTGCAGGGAGAAAGATGTTTGTGTCTCAGGGATTTGTGCATTTGCAGCCAGAGTCATTCTGGCGATGCAGCTCCCGACAAAGCAGCTGCCACCCGTTTCCCTGACCAACCCTCACATCCCTCCCCAGCACACAGCATGGCAGAAGGACACTGCGGTGAAGATGGGCAGCAAGATCTCAGCCTGTGCTGATCCTGCAGAGCCTCGGGCCAGCAGAGCCTCTTCTCACCTGTAGCTTTACTTCTAGTGGCTCACCCACCCTGCCCTGCACCACCTGAACCTTCTCACCAACATTCACCAACAGACACCTGGGCACAGTCATCCCACTGCTTTCTGTTATGTATATGGAAAATGTCAGGTTAAATAAAATTCCTTGAGGGGGAGGAAGGTGACTGGGTGGGGTATAATCATGTTTTTAGGCAGGTAAAAGAGGTGCCCCATTCCCCTTTTTCATGCATATGTTAGACTGGGGCACACTGTAGAAAAGATGAAAACCCTCTGAAAATAAAAGATTACCCAGCTCCTTGGTACTATTCAAGCTGTTCCTGCTCTCCCTGAATCACAGCAGATATGTTTTTACTTTTAGATAATTTTGACCAGGTTGAAGACCAGTTACAGGATAAAGAAAAAAGTTATGAACCTGAGAAAGGCTGGTCAACCATAATTTTTTTTTCTTTCAGCAACCATGGAAGTTTTTACTTCCAGCCTGCATTTCAAGTTCTAGTGTCAATGATGGAGCAATAAAATCAGCTGCAAAATAATCATGCAAAGGGGCCGTGTGTCTTACAGTTTCTGTACAAGACAGAAGATGACCAAACATTGCAGGCTGTAACTGTGGGAAGCACCAGCCTTGGGAGAACATTTTTTTTCAGTTTCCACATTGGTTACACCCTGGAGAGTACTTATGGGATTGTTTCTCTGGTCTCTGTGATTTCAGTATTATGCAAGCTACCTCCAGGGCTGACTTTGACTGTGATAATAGGACCCAGGAAGAGACCCCATTAAATAAGCCCTTCTGCTGATAGGCTCAAAGAGGAATAGGTGCAAGTTCATGTCAGAAGAAGTTGTTTGGATGGTTGGATTGATTTTTATAACCCAGAGATTTGCTGGATGCAGTATTTGGCTGTACACGCTACATTTAGCTGGCTCATCCTCCTCTTTATCCTGTCACCATCCATTTCCCAGAAGCAAGCTATTGATGAACAGCTCCCAGTGCTCACTGGGGTCCTGCATCTGTGTGGCTGTTAGCTGTGACTGCCTTGCCTTCTTCTGCCAATGCAAACCAGCTGGCAGACAGCTCTGAGGGAGCAGCTACAGATGCCTTCAAATAAGCTGCTCCGAAATTTTGTCCTCTTGGCCTGTGGATAGCTCCTGATGTAGAGCAGGAAGCTCGCAGGTGTTTTCAGGGCAAATGGAGATTCAAATTCTCTCTCCATCTAATGGATGTGGACAACTGCTCTCCAACTAGATACCAACTGTGTTGAGGGACTGGGTGGCCTGCTCCTTCATTCAGACACCAGGTGACTGAATGGTCCTAAATAAAAGGCCCTTTAAAAGTTCAAATCATTTTGGTACGTGTGTTTGGTAAAGCTGCAGAATATTCTGAAAGAAGAGAACACAAAAAATCACACAGTGTTTTCTCTGTCACGCACACATCCCAGGCAATGTAAAAACAATATGAGGTGTGAAATGGCACGGGAAGAGGTTGTAGGAGAGTCTTTCTCACTGGGGTTGTTTTTCACATCAAAGGGGGGTTTTAACATCCCAAAGGTATGACGTACAACTGCAGGAATCAGGTGAGACCCCAGGATCTGTGCAAGATGAATGATCTGAACGGATAATGAGGTTTTTCCTCTTGCTCTTTTACGAAAATAGCCTTATTTCAGGAAGTGCCGGCCACTTTTCTTTCCCTGTTTTTGAATTCAGCTCCCAACAGTACAGGTAGTAAAAATCAGGTAGCCACTTAAAAACCCAGTCTGTTTAGTCTAGGTATCATTGTAAATAAAATGATAAATTCGACCATCATGACTTTGTTTCTAACTGCACTTAAAAGCATCCTTCCCACCACCTGCCCCAGGGATCCTCGCTGTGGCTCAAGCGATCTCACAATCATTTCCTTCAGTCTGTGGTGGATCTGGCCTAAATTTCAACTACATTTCTGGGTTTTGTTCTGGAATCACTAATAGTGAGTCAAGGAATCAGTTCAAATGCCATGATTTATGTGAGAGTTAAATGTCCC
Source organism: Ceryle rudis (assembly GCA_033439905.1). Lineage (NCBI taxonomy): Eukaryota > Metazoa > Chordata > Aves > Coraciiformes > Cerylidae > Ceryle > Ceryle rudis. The sequence goes on along the minus strand of JAAGNO010023019.1, from coordinate 116,858 downwards.
TGAAAGGCAGAGTAACTGCTTCTCAAGACTGATTGCTGTGCGATCTTCGGTGTTTTTCTTAAAAGTCCCAGGGAGAGTTTCATGAGAATCCAGTTACTTTAAATTTAAACTAAACTCAACACGTTTACAGGTCCTCAAAAATTGTGAGGGAAATATTAAAAGAGAGGGCTTTTTAATAGCTTAGAAGACAAAGAAACGAATATTTAACCCAAAGAACAGAATATTTAGCATTTGAACAAGGATTTAAAACCCATTGTTGGTTTTAAGGTAACGATTTCTGAATGATTGCTTTGGTGATGCTGAGCAAAGCCCTGGGCCCTCAGATTGTATATCCTCTGTGCTTGCTTCGGCCTTCAGGAAACATAGTTTTACTCAAGACTTTAATGACTGGGAAGGGCTTCATCTCACTTGACTTTGGTGATTACATAGATGTCTGTGTCAAACACAGATGCCCCCCTTGTCGTAGTCAACCTGAATAATTACTGAGTGGCTGCAGCTTACTGCCAGGAGGGAGAAGCTGTTGGAAAAGTGTCCTCATGGTGTACAAGAGGAAAGGGCTTGGAACAACCACATGCCTGCAAGCTGAAGCCCTGGCACAAGGACATAGAGTGGTTAGGTGGGATGCTCAAGGAGAAAGGTCATTAGGGCTGTCAGGGAGAATGGCTTGGGCAGTGTGGCTACAAATCTCCAAGGTGGGCACATGGCTCATGGGTGCATCCTGGGGCAAACTGTGGTCATTGCAGATGCGGGGTGGCCGTGATCTGAGGACAGCCCGTGGCAGGGCTTGCAGATGACATGGGAGACTCACTGCCCACACTGACAGCAAAGCTGCCCTTGGGGAACAGGCTCTGGGAACATTGCAAAGCCACACGATCTGATTCCCGCCTTGAGTCAAAGGCAGGAAGAACCTGAGCTGGCAGGGGTGGGGAAAGCCCAGGCAACTCCAAGCGGGATGTGGTAATGCAAAGGAACCTGGGGCTCCTGAAGCGCTATTTTGTACCTGCTGGGGTGAAAAGGAGTAGTGTGGTTTGCACTGGTCTCATAAAGCAGGCACCAGGAGGGGGATTCCTGTATGGAGTCACCTGCTGCGTGGTGTGTGAGCATCTCTGGGGAAGTCCAAGGCATGGCAGCAGATGCTGCCTGGGGAAGGAGTGACACATCATCAGCACTCGTACACCAGGAGCTGGAGAGAGGAGTGCGGGGCTGCAGCAGGGCTTCTGTGGTTGTTAAACTCGGCTGCTTGTGCAGCCTCCCCTTGCTGGATGAGAAGCGAGGAGGAACAGCTCCCTTCAGCTGCAGTCACGGCTGTGCGTTTACTGCCTGCTGCTAACAGCTCACAGTAAGTGAAAAATTTGTTTTGTAAGAAACACACTTTCTGTTTTGACCCAAGTCAAATAAAATAGATGTGGATGTAGAGTATGAAACATCCCAAGCTGAAGCGGGCAATCCAGCTCAGTGTTGTTTGCAGGTCACATCACCCATGTGTTTCGAGTGCTCAGGCAACATAAAAGGCTGTGACTCTCCAAACTAAAGCATTTCACCATAATTGATTAATCTTTTGGCACAGACCTCTTGAAGTGTTTTATTCTCTGGGTGCTATTTTTCACATTTTGTCTCTTTATTAAAAGCTGCAGTCTTCCAATCAGCTCTCAGAAGCAATGACCTATGACTCATGTAACCATTGACAGACTGTTTTGGAACAATTCACAAAAAGCTGAAATGCATTAAACTATTCAGCTAACACATAAATAGAATACAGGGTCAGTTTGCAAGCCATTTGTTAATAGACTAAAGGGCTCCCTTCCCACAAAAATAATTTAAAACATGATTTATCTATCTCCTTCCAGAACAATTCATTCTTTTGAGTCCCCTCGATGTGCATTACAGATGTAAAGGCTGGCCTGGCTAGAGCTGTTGAGGACAACCTATTTGCAGGTTTCGGATCATTTCTGATTCCTTTTATGTTGTCACAAGTGTGGCTGGCTATGGCAATCTGGCCTGCAGGTAAATGTCTAGAGCATTCTTTATTCCTTCTATCAATTCAACAGTAGATCCCCCTAATGTTGAAGTGGTGGACATTTTCTGTCTATACAGGAGTTTCTGAAGACTTGTGGTGATCCTGGCTGAGCAAGCTGACAAAGCAGAGAGGAGGAATATACAGGTACCAAGCTGGGGGTAGGGTTAAACTTCTTCTATTGATTTTGAACATAATTCCAGATAATTCTAACTGATGCTGCCCTTTTTGAGTGTACTATGCAACAGCAAACAGTCACTCCCCATTCAACTTCATACCACACAAGGTTTCACAGATTGCCTTCTTTAATGTTTTGGTTGCCCCTTCTTTGGACAAAGTATTTTAGTCTATGCTGAAGATACCTGATCGGCCTTATGTACCTTTCCATCTTGAACTCCAGTATAGACATTATGTCTCATTACTGGTGCAGGCAGCTGGATGTGCCAGAAGACATTACTGTCTGCAAGTTTGGGTAGTTGGGACTATCTGATACAGCCACTGCCACTGCCAAACCCCAAACCTGCTTGTCAGATTTCTGGGCCTGCCTGTGGATCCCCAAGGCTGCCACACTCCTGGCCTCTCCACAGCAGCAGGGCACTGCCATGCAGCCTGGGCTGGCACCAGCCTCTCCATGGCCACACTCACGGTACTGGCACTTTCTTGCTCATTTGTCTCTTCCTCATTTGCTATGCTTGCATTTTCAGCCCAAATGGAAGCCAGATACAATATCTCACCTGCCCATCTGCAGTATGGCTGTTCCTTTAACCCTCGCTGCCCCTTTCCTGCCCCGGCAGCTCTCGCTGACCACGGGCTGCAGAGGAAGCCCCCGTCCATCAGCAGCTCAGGCTCGGCTGGCTGCGCTGCCTTGTGGCTCCTCTTGAATCATCTCCACGGTGGTGAGAGCTGGTGGTCTGCTGTCAGGCAGGGACTGCGGCTGTGGGTAATCCAAAGCCAGATGTGGTCAGGTGCAAACTGCAACGCGCTCCACAGAGGATGGATGTGACCGGATCAGGGAATATACACGTGGCGTTATGTCACTGAGTACAGCTGGGCTTCACTTGCTACATAGTCTTAATTTTGCATATAATTACATGAATTGTTTCTGGTCTCAGGCAGCTTTTCTTTCAAAGGTCAATCATGTTGTCCAGATATGTTTTGATAGTGCTTTAATATGATATTACAGAACCATGAAGGATATACTACTGGATTACCTATCAGCATCCATCCTAAATGATCCATATTGTAAAGCAATATATTTTGAAATGAAATATAAGTCTAAAAAAAGCAAACAGCTTTTCAAATAAATACATTACCTTTTTGTTTTAAAAGGTAAGTTATAAAGAGTCATTATTTTTCACACCTGGTTGTGCTTTAAAAAGCATCAGAAGGACAGAGCTAGGTTTCACAGCCAGGAGAAAGTCACTGGCATCCTCTATAAATCAAGCTTTCCTTTCTCTCACTCTCTTGAGCCAGGGGCTCCAAAGGGTTACCACCAGCAGTTAAATCTTTCCAGTGGGGAGAAATAGCAGTGCAGAAAAACATGCGACTTGCAAAAAGAGAGAATACACAGAACTTTGTGACTTTGAAAACATGTCAGATGACTACATCAGTTTGATTAAACATACCTGTAAATATATACATAGTAAACTAGTATATGTATTATGTCCATATTATGACCACAGAAACCTGCTATTCTCAAGCTTGTGTAACCTGGTGGAGGTAGAAAAAGACGTACCCACCACAGCAGCCTGTGTCATCAGCTTCAGTGTCCTGTTTTGTGGGGACGTCATAAATTAGGTGTACATAATTGTGCTTGTGTTTTCTGGGGGAAAAGAGAGAGGAGGTGGCTAATTTATTAGCTCATGGCATTCTACGGGAAGCTGAGCTAGGGCCTAAAAATTATTCCAAACCGTTGTCGTTACCTGTAAGGAAATCTGCAGCAGGGGTTGCTGGAGCTCAGCAAACACAGCGGGAATATGTTTAATGCCTAACTGTCACCAGAGCATCACGAAGTGAAACAACAGCAAGTCCTTTATCTGCACAGGCAATTAGGTAACAGTCTCACAAATGAACGGGATGTGGAGGGGCACTCGGAGGCCATGCTGCTTTCTCTTCACACCTGCCCTGTGTGGCATCTGACCAACAGTAGTGAGCTATTAGCAGTTATTGACATTTGTCAGCTCTCTGGTTTTCTGGCAGGAAAACGGAAGCGGCAGCAATCATGCCCAATTTAGTTTCTCATGATGTCAGGGCTTCGCGGACGCACGCACAGCAAGAAGCACCCAGAAAAGGTTTGCAGATGTGCGGCCGGCAGTCAGCGCTGGCAGTGATGCTGCCAATGTTGCACATGGATCAACTGACGATTAAGATATCAAAAGCGATCAGCGGGCGCACTGACAGCCAGCCCAATTGTTTGCACCTGTTCCCCGGCATGACCCTGGGGTCTGGAATGGATTACCCTGCCTGGTGCTGGACACATTCCACCTCTCCACACCGTGATGGACTCCAGCAGCAGCTCTGCTAAGGATCATGCGATTCACTTTACCGTAAGGACCAGGGAAAAGAAGGAGACAATTTGCTGCTAGCTTTTTTCTTTGGTGAAAGATTTCAATTGATACAGAGAGTTAACAAGAACCCGTTGGTTGAAACAAAGAATTCTTGCTTCTCTTCTGCAGGATCCAGGTACTGACTGAAAGCTGTTACAGTCAGACATCATCCTGAACACTTAAATCCAAAAACAGACCTGGGCTTGCTCTCCCATGCATTGAAACGACCTCCTCCTACCATAGCGTTTGTAAAGGAACTCTGAGTACTTTGTGAGCAGATGTGCAGCACAGGAGAGCTTCTGACCAATTGCTCTCACTCACACTAACTCTGGTACAGAGGGAAGTAAGGCTGGAGCAGTCCAGATCTTCTCCTCAGGGGGAGCCCAGAGCCCCAGAATTTCACAGCATCACAGTTTCCTTGGGCTTGGCCTCCAGGGTTACCCAAACCAGTTAAAACTAAGCTGCCACAGTATGTCTGGCCACGCTGCCATCTGCCCCTGGTTGTCATACAGGTGCAGGTTTCGTGCTGGATGGGGGCAAACTGCGAGGGTCAGGCAGCTGGACACGTGTGCAGAGTTTTTTCAGGACTTGTAGCATGGAATTTTCAGCCAGGAATCATGGCTGATGTGTTCAGAAGTTCCTATCAAATGTACACTGTTGGTAGACTGCTGGTGAGAAGACTGGGTTTGGTGGTCTAAATTACTGTTAAAACCATTCAGAAGTCAGGGGGTTACCTTCAGAGAAAGCCAGTGTCACTTAAGAAGTGGCTTTCTATGAAAACAGGCTAAATTTATAAAGAACATTTAGTACAAATAGTCCCACGGTGTGTCATGTACCACATGTAGCGGCTGGTAGGTGCAGGTGCCTGTTAGTAATAGAGCTTTAGCATGAAGATGGCAATGAAGAGACATAGACCAGGCCCAAAGCATAGCACAGTGAATGGACCATAAGTATCACATTATTTTCTTGTGCAACACCAAAGCAAATAACTTCATGGAATTTCTAATAATATACATTTTATCTGCTACATGATGTTGCCACCTGTCACAGACTTGTACATGTGTATAATTAGCTATTGCTTCATTTTAGTAGGTGTGATTTACCTGAAATAAATTAAAGTTCCCACCTTAGGGCATTCGAGCTTTTGCTTTATCAATACATTTATCTTACTGCGATGAACACACATTTCTGTTCTGTGGAGATGGCCAAGAAAGTCAGCCCTGTGTTCAGAGCTTGGAGCTGCTTGTTCCGGTCATGAGTGGTTCAGAGGATGCCACATGGAAAACTGAAGAATGTTCTCCTCAATAAAAATATCAGAATAGCAGTAAATAGAAAACAGCAAAGTATTTTTGCATTTCTCTATTTTCTAATACAATCAAATAATTTTTTGTTTGTATTTTTTCTGACCTATTGATTTTTGTGTGTATTAAAACAAAGCCCGTATTTTAAAGGATATTACAAAGGATGTCATTTAAAGATCTCTCAAATCCAAACCAAATTCCTTTAGCATGTATGGTATCACAACATCTAGCCCTTGGCCCTTAGGAATAAAATAAGCCAATAGGAAACTTCTACAGCGTTTTCTTTAAAAAAAAACCCCTCATTTATATGCAGCCGCGGCTGATTGTTACCCAAAGTCTTTATTTTACAAACATTAGTAAAGTAAGTGAGTCACAGAAATGGGACAGACATTAGCTGAAGTACATGGTCAGATTACACAGATAAAGTGATATGTAAGAAGGCCTCAGACTATTGGGCCATAGTTCTAGGAAATATTTCTTTACAATTTAGAAAGATGAACCCACTATTAGTGTATAAAGAATTCCCTTCTGCCAGGCCACAGGTAAAACAGAAAGAAAAATGCACTATCCAAGCTGAAATACGTTTATTTGTACCACAGGTATTAGACTAGGATCTGGGCCACCAGCTTTCATACAGGCGAAGTGAGTGGTGAAGTCAATGAATTTAGAGGTTGAAGAGAGTAAGAACTATACTTTTTTTTTTTTTTTCTTTAATTGCATATATATGTACTACAAATGTTGATGTAAAATGGATGATCCTCCTTACAGAGAAATGCACTGGACAGCATCAGAGAAAGGAAGACATTAAGTCTCCCTTACAAATGTGACCTACAGAGCATTTTCTTACAGTGACAGGGGAAGGGAATAATGCAGAGCTGACAAGAACAAATTCCTTTTTAAGAGCTGATGTGGACTGTTTAGCAGATCAAAGTATTTGCAATGCATAAAGCACTTATTGGTCCTTTATATTCAGAAATTACACGTCATTCACTATATTTATTGTTAATAATTCGCAGAATTGAGATCTTCCCCATTAATTTAATTTCTGAGGTGAAACAGAAGGTACCAAACCACTCCGGTAAGCTGGCACGGCTCAGCAGTGCAGCTACATAGCTGAAGCATAACCTGTGGAATGACATAAAACCTGTCAGAAAGGGAAAAGAATACCAAGACACGGCTATTTTCTGAGATCTTTGCAGGAGACCCTGGGATTCAAGGGCCTCACTTAAATCCTGGGTAGGCTCTTGCCTTTCAGACACTTTCTGAAGTTCAGCTGTGTTGTGTGTGTACACCCCTGTACCTTTGTCTGCTTTAAACCTGCCACCTACTAATTCTGTGCAATGCCTCTTAGGCTGTGGTTAGGGAGGGACCACGCGCAGTGGGTCCATGTCTGTCACGCCATGCTTCCTTTTGCAGAACTCTACCACAGCCTCCCTCAGATGTCTCCTCCAGAGCAGCCCTTGCTGCCTGTCATCTAAGAGTACACTAAGTCACTGTCCTGGTTTGGCTGGGATGGATTTCTGGGCCAGCCATGCTCTGCAGGCCGTGAGCAGTTTGGAGTCAGCCAGGGCAGCTGCCCCTTGTTGGTTCCAGGTGCTTCCAGCACCAGTAACATCACACCCAGTATAAAGGGGGAAGGTTGAACAGATGGACTCCTTTTCCTTCTCTTTCTCCCAAGGATGATTTTCTGTTCACTGTGACTACTGTACATTCACTGGGGTGAATATAACCTTATCTATTTTATACTGACATTTGCGTTAGCCTGTCTGTTTCATTAAATCCATTTCCAAACCTGCAGGTCTCCTCTGCTTTTCCTGATCTCCCTTCTCTGCTGGGGAGGGGTCACTGGGCAATTGAGCAACTGCTGTAGTTCAGCCCCAGATAGGAGCTAAACCTAGACAGTGACTCTTTTCCGGATGCAGAACCCTGGGAGCTTCCCTGGGGATCTTCTTTGCTGTGAAAGTGACTTTTTAGTCCTAACTTCTGCTTCCATTACTCCTGTTTATGTGAATGTTTAGTTGCTTATTTGAAGTTGAGTAATTTTTTCTGAGCCTTGACTTCCCTTGCTATTCTCCAGTGCCTCTCATTGCAGGGTTTTCTTTTGATGACTGCACACAGAAAGGGTAGGTGTTGTCTCCCAGGAATGTGCCCAGAAGCATCCTGACACAGATGCAGAATATTTGCATCTTGCACAGACAAAGCTGGAGATGGGTTTCTGCTCTCCACAGAAGGTAAGTCTTGAAAGAAATGTAGGAAGACAAATTTTCCAAAAATTGCTGTTGCCAAATTTGATGTTTAAAGACATTTTGTTTTTATAAATTACACTTTAGTTATATAGCAGTTGCAACACTCATTTGCTTATGTATGTACATTATCTAAAGAATATATGAAAAAAAAAAGTCAACGACGTCTACGAACCCCAGTGTTACAACAGTTGTGGAGATGTTGCTGAAGCCACAGTCCTGCAAAATCTGTGCTTTCCTTTTGAACCCCTGAGTCCTCGGACCTTGTATTCATTTCCATTTATTTTCTGTTAGCTTTCTAAAATGAGATCCAGACTACATCTGAATGGAGTTCCCCTCACTGCAGCTGGATATCTATTTCATAGGTGGGGAACTGACGCAGAAAAAGAGCAAATGAGTTCTGGAGGTCAACCAGGCCAGGCAGAGCAGCAGGCTGGAAGGGGGTTCACGTGTCCAGGCTCAGGTTAATGCTGAGCAGGGACTGTGCCACTGCTTCCCCGCGTCAGGGCTAATTTCATCTACAGTATCAGTAACAAAGGGGACAAAGACATTTCAAAAGGTTGATTATTTATCTGCAGTCTTATTCAAACTCGCTTTGTGAGCACAATTTTGTGATTGTGAACACTCACAGCACTTGACTTCTGAGAAAAAAAAAAAAGAAGTTGTTTACCTCGGGGCTATTTGAGCAGAAAGAGAACTGTATTGCAGTGTTAGGAAACAGTCTGTCTTCGTCAAACGAATCACTCCTACATGGCCATAAGCAGTACAGATGTGTTGTAATCGCTGCTTAATAATTGCTTTCAGATCAAATAGTGTTCAAGAGATTACCACATCTGTAAATTGCTCTGAATAAAAGTACAGGACATTTTGTACAGACTGATTTAGAAAAGCAGGCTGTTATAGGGATAACAACTTTGTGTTGTATTACTGATACACAGTGAGGCAGAGTCTGTATTTTAAGCACAAGAGAAATAGAAATCATCTCAGTGCTCTTGTAATTGTGATCTTATTAACTAAGCCTTCCTTCAACATGGTCTTTGATTTAGAAAGCACCTGTAAAGCTGTTTGTGCTTTTTGTGGATCCTCCCCTGTTCTTCCTGGATGATGTTTATCATTCTGCACATGTGTGCTATGAGCAGCAGTTGATTTATTTCCCCTGATTGTCTGAAAATGTCTCATCATAGTCCAGAATCAAATTAAGCTAACTGCATATGCTCATTTCTGTGAGACTCATGGTGAGCTTGGGGACTAACCAGCTACAAAAGCATCCACGCAATCACCAGAGGAGCAGCAGGTTTCAGCTCTGTGACCATTAGATTTGGTTTGTTTTTCTTCCCCTTTCTCCCCCTGCTCCTTAGAAACAGGTGGTATTTATCTAAGCAGCCTGTGCTGGGCAGCTGGCTCATGGGTCCCTCCAGATGGACATCTCCTCTACATTCAGCTCAACCACACCTGCTTCAGATAGCAAACAAGAAGTGTTTTTATCTTCTGTATCTGGAGGAAAAGGGGGGCCTATGTGAGATGAGATGGGGGAGGAAGAGGAGGATGAAAAGTCCTGGACCAATCATGCCTCTTTCTGCTGTAATATTTTGTGATGTTTGCAGAGCCCATCTGGTCCTGTACCAGAGAAAAAAAGAGTGAAGTTCAAGGGCTTTTTCTTTTGCTCTCTTATGCTACTCTCTAGCACAGTTACTTCATTATCTCTTGCTCTCATTTGATCAGATTTATCTTCCATTAAAACTTCCTTTCCCTTGAAGTAGACAGTGACAGGAGAATGCCTGCCTTTCCAAGCTTTTATTGTTTGGAATTAAGAAATGGTAGAATAGGCTCATGAAAGATTAATGACTTCCTGTAAGCATCTTTGTACCTGAGAACAAGCAATTACAAAAATATGTCCAACAGAAAACAAGAAAGGTTATTAGTCTGTTTGGCCAGGTATTTCTTGGCAGACAGCAAGCTTTGCTTTTTGCACTGCCAGAGCATTTAGAGCTGAAGCAACTTCTGTCTTGACCTCATGGATCGTATTTTGTTTTGTACATGAGTAGCAATGTTGTCCTTGCAAGAAAAAGTTACACTCCAGGGGTATTTGCCTTGATGCTTTCTTGTACTTAAGTCCCTGTTCATGTGCTAGTACCTGTAATATCAGCACAACAAACCAAGACGAGCAAAAGCAGCTCAAGTAAAAGTGTATTATTCACTTTTATTCAACCAGCTCCTTAAGTAAAAACATAAGCTGCACTTAATGCTCTCTAGACACTGGTAGTAAAAGCTGCCTTTTGTTTAGAGGGATGAGTTTTTGTTTTGGCCTATTGCCATGCTGCGGCACTACTAAAACCTGAGACTGAAAGGGGACTGTCTTTGAAAACACAGCAGGTGCATGGGGACACATCAGCTTCTAAAACACTAAAGAAGTAATAGCTACCCTGCCATGGTCACAGGAGGACACTTACTCTTCATCAGCAACTTCTTGGGAGATTTTCTTCTGACCTGTGAAAGTTACATTTGATGGGCTCTCTGTATGTTAAATAAAAAAAAAAAAAAAGGAAAGCATAAATCTATTTTCCCAAGTAAGTGACACCTTATCTTACACTATTAAACCTGCCTAGAGCAGAGGATCTGGCTCACTGGGGGGACTGTTGTGCTCTGCTGAAAGTGACAGACATAAACAAGGCAAAAAGAGTGAAAGGTGGAGAAACTACAATAAAGGGAAAAGGGGAGGGGAAAAAATCCTTATGAGTGCTGAAATGTGTGAAGATTAAACCGGCATTTTGATCCTAGATATGGAACAATTATTTTGACCATTAGGAATTCCTACATAGGATGGCCTTATAAGAACCTGCTGTTGTTCCTATCTGGGATAGCTGCTTTTCCCACTGCCTGTTTTCCACAATGAAATTATGTGAATGGGAACCTCTTTTGCTTAGAATGAGATGGTGCAGTCACCACCCACATGTGCCAGCACAGAAGGCTCCAGATAACTCATTTGCTGTGTTTTGTTTGGCAGTATCAAATCTGCTTTGTTTACTGCTACCTGCTCATTGAAATTTTCATAATTTTCACAACTCTTTAGAGGGATTTTTTTATACTTGTTACTGTCAGAGAAAACTCTAAACCAATAAATTCTCTTCCGAGTTCAAAGCCTATTGTCTGAAGAGCTACAATGATACCAGATGGGATAATTTTCCATACAGCTTTTGGTGTATCAGAAATCTCCTGTGAAAGTGAACACAGGAGTGAAATGCAGCACACACAGCAGACATGAGGAACTGCTCCTCTTCACCTGACATCATTCCAAGAGAGCTGGGACAAGCCTGAGCTGGTTATTCTTTTATCCATTTTGTGTCAGACGAAAGGAAGATTAGCATGAACATACATATATTAAAAATGTGAATGTTCAGAGTTGCTGTTTGCAGAGAAAGCATGAAGGTGTCTTCAGTTTCTAGTTTCTACACACAGAAGTGTGGCATGCTCCAGCATAGCTCTGGTTGACTGGGATGCTTACACTGAGCCTTGACTGTGTGTAGGTCTTTCAACAATGGGGTTTAACATTCTGACCTAACATTTAATGTATTAATCCTAATTTTATGCTGATACTAAGACTCTCTGCTGTATTAAATCAACCTAGGTTAATTCTGAATTACATCTCTCCCACCCACTATCAATAGGTCCACTGTTTGGTTCCCCAGGACTGACCACCCACTTTTATGAGAATCTGCAGTGAATTAGAAAATCTGTCATTGCTGGAGGAGCCGGACAGCGGGGATATGGGCTGTCATTCCTTCCACACAACACACGCCCTTTGTCTGCTATCTCTTAAACTAACCTGACATAATTTAGCCTCCTGGTCAATGGTATCTTTATTCTCTCCCAAGGAATGCTTCGTTCACCAGTGTTATTAAGAAATTTCTGGACAATGTTTAGTGGCTGCGCAATCATCCAAGGTTCTATTAAAAAGCCATCTGGGTAATTAATAGCACATTTGTTCTCAGCCTCCTCCCAATTTGTCCATTAGTGGAATAAAAGCACAGGACAAAGGCTAATGTGGTTGAGTTATATTTTACAAGAATTCTTCAGGAAGTTGAAAACACATGATAGTTTTCCAAAGATACGTATGTTTATGGGCACTCTCCAAGAGCAGCAAAATAGCACAAGCCTGGGGCTCTCAGTGAGGATTCTGCCCTGTTGATGGAGGGTTGACCATAGCCTGCGTGCATTGAGGCTCTCCAGCCCAAGGAGGGGAGGCTGTGGGAATGGCCTCCTTCATCCCAGTTCTGTTACAGCTGATAAAACCAATTCTAAGAGCCACATCAGGGCACTGCATCAAAAACAGCACAAATTACTTTTATACTCCTTCACCTGATATTTGAAGGCTTTTCTGAGGTTGCTTTTTAATGTCTCCTCCTGAAAGCAGGATTACAGCCTCAGGCTGTGCTCTCTGAGGTTGTTTTATTCTTTCCCTTTCATTTGCTCTTTCTTTTTCTTGAAAGCGCCTGAAGAAGCATCACTTTAAGATTTCAGAAGTTTATTGTTAAAACTAAGAAATATTCCACTTGATCCTGGATTTTTAGTCCTTTTATTCTTTTTTTTTAACTCCTGTAAGGAAGATTGTCACTTTTATTTTGCGCCTGTTGGTGTGGAGAAAAGCCAAGTCTGCATCTTCTCAATTACTGTGGAAGGAGATACTACTAAACAGCTACACTTCAGCAGCAGGGATCTCTCTTGTACCACAGACAATTGAAACTAGTGTTTGCCTGTAGTCAATTAAAATTGGGTGTAGGGCCAGTGCTGGTGTAAACTCAGTGATGAGCTCAATAGGACTGTGATGATTTACACCACAAGTGGATCTGGGCTCTTGAGAAAAACAGTCTGAAATTCATCAGCCAGTCAGAATTTTCATATAAACTGCACTGATAAGAAGTTTGATTATGAATGAAACGTGATTTTTTCATTGAAAAAGCATCTGCTTTCTGTGGAAATTTTTGTTTCTTGGGGTTGAAAAATAAAATTTCTGAAAGCCAAGGCTTACTTATTTGCCTATATTGCCTCAGAGGGTCATGGAGATTAAATTTCTGTTATTTTATTTGTCTTAGTGGGCTGCACACTGAAGGAAAAAAGGCAGCTCCCCGGTGAATTGTAACACAATGTTGTTATGGTTCACCATCTCATGGAGATAGCAGTGTGGATTTGGGGAGCCTGTCTTGACAGCATGTTGAGTCCGTGCTTTACACGCGTATGCTGGCGCGCAGAGCACCGTGGCAGCCTTTTGGAAACCACCAGTCTTCACTTTTCTTGATTTTGCTTTCAGTTTTCTGGAGGTGAGGGTGGTGGTTTGATTTTTGTTTTTTTGTTACCTACCCTGGTAGGGAGAGCTGCTCACTGTCATTTGAACTTTCTTGGATCACGCCTTCCTTTCTCACTGGTTCTTTGTTTGCCATACTGACATCAACTCTCCATCAGTAACAAGCAGTTTGTGAAATCACCGTTTTCACCATATCTGGTGAATTGTTGCAGCTAATGGGATTTCCATCTGGATGACAAGGAGTCTTTCTTTATAATTTTTTGTTCCAAACTGCAAACAGAGCTTTTGAATAGTACGATTTTGTTTGCAAAACAATTTTCCATTAAAAATGGAAACACACTCCTGTTTTCTGTTCAGCTCTAGTCTATGAGATAAAAGACTGAGTCCCATAGACAGCTTATTCCCACCTTTGTGGAGAGTGTTGGGATTTCAGCCTGGATTTCAGCCAAAGCAAAGAGAGTGTAGAGCCCAGGAGCAACACAACACATGCACAGTGGGTTTTTAATTTGCTTTGCACTCCAAAGTTTCCCCCCTGCTCGGGTGAAGGAGCTCTTTCCGCAGCAGTATAAATATTTGTTGACACTTCACAGCCTCAAGTGCCTGTAAGAACATCGCGTTTATGAAGTAAGTGCTCTGCAAATACTATCAGGACCCACAGTCAGTGCTTCTGACTGTGCAGCACCCATATTTAAATTTTGTTTGCAGGCTGTAGGCCTACCAGCTTAAGTAGTGCTCTCAGGAAAGGTCACCAAAGCCCTTCAGGTTTTTCATTCTTGAGTAATCTCATTAAAATTAAGAATGTGCTCATAATGCCGCAGATTCTGATGGGCCTGCTCTAGCCGCACCGGGCTCGCCAGTCTGTTCTGCACAGCACAGCTTTTCCTACATAGAATTGTCCTAGTGTTTTAGTTCTGTACCTCACACTGACATGTCCCTTCATGCCACACTCTGTAATATCTCTCCTGCCTGTGCTGTAGAAAGCAGAGCAACTCACCCCGCACGTGGCCCTGGGAACTCCCTTGTGTGAAAGCACAGGAGTCAGGGAGCACGCATATGCTTCTTCATGCAGCCTGGATGAAGTGGGGCTGCAAGACCACATGGAGGAGGAAAGGACAGCGGTACCAAGGAATCAGGTGAGAAGTCTGAAATCACTCAGGTGGAAGGCACATGTGGAAGAGGAAGAGTTCAAAAATATTTCCCCACCAGACTCCCCACTCACAGCTCCCTCAGATCTCAGCCACCACGTTCACAGCCTCAGGACCCTTTAGGGCACTGCTCCTAGAGCTGCCAGTGACACTTGATCATGTGGTCCTCCATGCCTATGTTGGCCTGTATGAGACAAGCCTATTGCCTTAGATAATATTTAGGTTCATGTCTGCAGGTGCTATTGGTGTAAAAATCCTCCAGTCTCTGAATCTGTAAGTGGTGCTGGCTGTACCTGGTGCTGACACAAAGCAACCGGACCCATTTTGTCCAAGGTTTTCCATGCTATTATTTTTGTCCACACTTTCCCTTGGCTTTTCCTTCTTCACTGGCTCTCATGCAAAGGTTTCCTTTCAAGGGATTTACAGAAATGTTTTGTCACAGGGCTCAACTGATCTGCAAACAATAATTTTAAGACTTGTTTTAGACCATTGTTCAAAGTGTACCGATGTTTTAAGCATTTGGTAACTTCTCCAGCATGCTCTACACGCTCAGACAGAAGATGTTTTACAGAACCTGGCACTCCTCCGGGTCGGAGGTGAGGCGGGCTGTGTTCCGGTGAGGAGAGGGGCATTTCTTGTATGTCTTGGCTGAGCTACCTTGAAGAAATTGGCTCGCTGGCACTTGAGGTCTTTTACTGAACTCAGGAAATTCTGTTTGCATGGGCATGTTAGGTACAAGAGAAAAATGACTGATTTTGGCAGATGGTATAGCAGAAAGTTTTTATTCTTTGTCCACAGTGGTTTAGTTGCACCATCCTTTTTCACAGTAGTACCAAATGGTGTGTCTGTTGTTGGCTGTGAGGCCGCCTGTACACTGCAAGACACTAAGCTACTTACACAGGGTATTTTCGACCCATTGACTTTCTGATAAATGAAAGCTGCCTTCTATAAAACTTAAAAGCAGAGCAAGCTGAACTGTTTCTGACCTGTACTTGACCTGTGTAGCTTCATCTGCTCCTGAAAGACTTTTCAACAGCAAGCTCACAAAACTCTCTTTTTTTTCGTTACTCTTGGATAAAGCCGTTAGGCTGCTGGGTTTTGTTTCTTGGGTGTCTTGGGGTTTTGTTTTGTTGTTGTTGTTTCTGTTTTGTTTTTTTTTTTTTCCCCACTGTTTTAGCTTCACTGATCTTTGTGTTTCACTGTTTCTGCTTGCTTCTCCCTCCCCAGGTTCAGCTTGTAAGAAAAGCACAGAGAATGTTCTATTTACTGGTAGCAAAGTGCGTTTCCAAGCAGTGCGAGTGTGCTGAGAGCTTTCTGCACATGGAAGAACAGGACACTTTAGGAAAAAGCCTCCCAGTCACTTCATAGAAACATATATTCTGGCTGAATATACCCACAGCAATCTGCATATGGTGAGCTTAAACTGCTCCCTGGGGTTCTCAGTCATGTGTTAGAGGCGCTCAAACCAAGAGGGGAAAAAATCCCACAATTTCCAGTCTTGTGTTTTTCTCTTTATATCTCTCAAAAGAAAGTGTTTCATAGTCCACATAGTTTCATTTTAAGTAGTTCCATTTTTTAGTATTTTGAGTCCAGTTTTCTGACATATTAAGTGTATCCTGTGAGGTGCTGAATATGTACTGAAAGCAGTAGGAGTTAAACATAAAGCATTTCCTGGAAAGCTTTTCAGTGACAGAAGAAGTATAAGCATAGTTAATGTCTTTTTTCTTCACTGTTCTGTTCACCAAAAAAGAACCATATTATGCTGAGATGATTAAGCTACTACTTTGGTTTACTTTTCATTGATTTTCTGTTCATGGCATGAATCATAATTCATTTTTCTCGATGTGTATTTTGGCGTAAAAAAATGAATGGAAATCTATGTGTTTTCTGCTTTATGCAGGTAACTAGAAATTAGGTCAAATAGATTATATGAGGTCACTAGAGGAAATCTCTCTCTTACGCAGTGATTCTAGAGCCACCAGTGCAATTAATATTATACTGAAACACAGCATAGGCACAGTCATCATCCCCGATGATGTCATCAAGAAGGTCTCAGTAGGCATAGCGTGGGGTTTTCAGTGGTGTGTGGAGACAGAAGATATTATGTCTCTGTCCTGCTCACTGACCAAAGCTTTCCATTTTTTTCCTGTATTCCATAAAGGTTGTTGGCAGAAAATGAAGGAGTACAGGGAAACCTGGATCTCTGGATTCTGCGATGATAACTGAGTTAGATTTGCAAATAGCAAACAGATGATGATGATGAAGACTGATAATGAAGGCCAACTGAAAAGTGCAAAGATTAAATAATAATGTGTCTGGAAGTCATACATTGTAATTAATCTTCTTGTCCTATTCATTCAGACTCCTTCTACTGAAGGGCCTTTGCCAGAATGTAGTAATCAAGGAAGGGACACAGCTAATGCCCCGTATCCCTGCAGATTGGTTTCCTGATTAAAAGTTTACATTTTCAACCTGACCTCTTCTTGGGCCAAGTCATTAAAAACACTTTACAGCACTAGTTATTTCTGGTTTACAATGCACTACAGTTTATAATGTCATTGGTTCAACTGTTAAAAAAATCAAGTATGTTATACCCAAAGCAGTTATATGAAAAACATTTTAAGATATTCAGATGTTTTTCTGGGTTTGAGTTTTCCTATGTGGTCTTATCTCTGATTTTGTTTTTCTAAGTCTGAAGAATTCAGACTTCATTGCATCTATCAAAATGCACCTCCCATTTGGCTGTTTGTTTCAGACTTCACTTTCCTAGCCTAAGACTCTGGGATGAGATAACGCTGCTCCCATGCTCCATCAGTTTGCCTTTATCCTCCTCTGCTGCTCTTCACACCCTTCCTTGCTGTGATTCTGGTCTCCTGCTCCGACCTGATCCCTGTTTGACCCAGCCCCATACTTACTTGCACAACCTCCCAGCCTCTCTTGCTCTCACCATTTGCCTTCTCAGTGTGAACCTGTTCCCTGGGATTTCCCCTGGCTCTATCCCTACATTCCCATCAGCAATTTCCTTGCTCTAAGCACTTTTGTACCTCATATGAATGTCTTTATATTAACAAATTCAACATACTTTCAAAAAGAAAAAAATCCCATTGCTGTAAATATGAGGTCACAGCTACAGATGTGATTTTAATGACTTTCAATTTCTCTCTTGCCTCTCAGGATTCTTATTAACTCAAAGGTGTAATGTGGATGGTACATCCCTTCTGTATGAGTGGCCTTCATACTTTCTGCCACAGCTTCTAATTATTTCAGATGAATTGTCATAAGAGAAGCTATTCTCACATCCAGAAAAACCCAAGAATCGGGATTTTGTTCCTATCCATATAACTACTGTGGAAAAGTTTGCCTGACCATGAAAGCTGCAAGTCCACGTCAGGTGTGCAGTTCACTGAAGCAAGTAGATTCCCACTGAAAAAGGTAAATGCTTGCTTACATTTGGTTCATTAGCCTGAGGCTCTCATGCAACCATTTCTTCCCGTGTTCCTCCTTTTCTTTATCACAGAGCATCCTGGAGGTTGAGCTGTTCTTTTCCTCATTCCTCCTTTAACTCATGGTGTGCTGGAGTGTGTGCAGCTTTTCTGGCAATGTAGGTGGTGGATTTAGTGCTGGTGTAAATGTGGAACCTCTGTCAGTACTGTGACTCCCGATCTGCCATAAAGTCCTTCCTGAAAATGCTTTCCTTGAGAGAACTGAGCAAAAAAAAAAAAGTAATCTGAAAGTTACTTTTTCCACTGAGCTCCCCATGATCTAGATACTGTCATACGGTCCCTTCAAGGTTATTTGTTTCCACAGATTTACTTGGAAAAGCAGAGGGGGAGGATGGGTAAGGTTAAATGCTGGGATATTTCAAGAGGTGTGATTGCAGTTTTGTATGCTAGTCTTTTGTGTAAAATTTCCCTTAACAGTTTGTACAAACTTTGCATAAATCACTCAAAAAGTAAGTTGGATCTTGGTAACTGAGCTGCAGAAGCAAGCCACAGCTCTGTGTATGTGCAATTATAAGCAAAGTTTCAAAGAAAAAATCATAACTGCAGCCAGGAAAGTAAGAAGATATCTTGCATACCTGAGCAAGTTTCTTTTCTGTAGTTAAAGGGCTTCAGAAAACCCATTATAGCTAGAATATGGAACTGAGTAGTCTCCATATGAATCTAAGTCTTGGGGTAGAAATCCTCATTTTCTGCTGTGCCCTCAAAAGTATACCTGTTTGAGGCATCAGCAGAGATTACCAGCGTATATTGGACCGCTTGTAACATAACTCACTAATGTAACGTAAATCACAGAAGTAATGCTTCTGGCTGTGCCTATCACCATCATTCAGCCAAGAAGATTTCACTGGACTAAATGGGCCCTTTATGTGTGACAGTCTGGAGAATTATCAATCAGTCAAGCTTAACCTTTGGGCCCCAGGAAGACTCAGAGACACTCTCCTACACAAAACAGAAATTGAGAGCAATATAGTAATGAGAAGCATTAATAAAAAAAATAATAAATAATAAAATGATGAGGAGCAGTTGGAACAGATTGCCAAAAGCAGATTGAGCCAAAGCTAGCTCCAAACCTAATTTTCTTCCGCACTGAATAAGTAGTGTGATGGATAGGCAGGAAACAATACTAGTGACATATTTTGCCTCTAGGAAAGTTTTAAAAAATACACTCTCCATGTGCTGTATCCATAAAGAATGGGAAAATAGTATTTTGGCTTCCCCAGGTCAAAGTGAGGTCAAGATCAGTAGATGCAGAATTGCTTGAAAGCCTGTACCCCAACAGCAGTTATTTCTGATTTTCTGTTATGCACACGAGTAGGATCCTGGAGGGACGTCTTCAGCCAGGCTCTCTCGACACTTTTGGCACAGACTGGGCTGGTAAATTAGAGAACATGTTTATAAAACACACAAATAGCAGAAGCCTGTGCTGGGTTACTCGCAGGCTAGAAGAGAGGATCAGCATTTAAAATGCCTTTGAAAAGTTGAGAAAGTCAGAAATCAATTAATTGAGTTAATTGAATTCCATGGAGAAAAATGCAAAGGAAAGTAAAAATAAGACCTCTTCAATGTGCAGAATAATTGGTTGAGGAAATAATAAACAAGTAAACAAAAGAGGAGCCCAAGGGAAATGTCGTTCTGTTTTTTAGTGTCCCCCTCAATATTTGGAGACCTTTCCATTTCTGTGTTACGTGGTTACAGAGATGGACTCCGTTCAATTTAAAGCAGCATTTGTCTGTGTTTTCCTTCTTCACGCTTCCTGAGCTGGTGATTCAGGAAGCTGGGGCAGATCCAGGCATGCATTAGAGTTAATGGATGTTTACACAAGGGGCAATGTCTTTGCACTTGAGGTATTCAAAAACAGATGAAATCAGAAAAAGGGCCTCAGTGGTGCTAAGGGAATTTGGATGCATGTCTGTGTCCTGTAAAAGCAGCCAGATCTTCCCTAACAAGCCCAAGCCATAAGCAAGGGCTGCTATTCAGCCATATACCCGTCCATTAAGGGCTGAAGCTGTTACCTTGCCCATCTTGCTGCAGGTTTTGGCACATGTTCAGGACACAAGAACATCGTTCTCAGTGAACAGCCTGGTGCACAGAGAGTCAGACTGTTGCAAGGCTCATCTTTATTTACCCCTGCAGAGTTATGGAGGGATGGACTGATGTGTCTGCCTAGAGTTTCTGCAGACATCAGAAGCATGGCTGCTGTTCAGATGTGTGGGCACTGTGGTGGGGGCTGCTGGATGGGTAGACAAGTTGTGGGCCACATGAAGTCAGTATAGAAGTGCCCGAGAGATGTGTTGATAGGAACTGCAGAAGCGTGCAAATCACCGCGTTGCCAACATGTCTCTCGTTGCTGTTTCTGGGTGCTCATGCAGACGGACTCCGATCCAATTGTACCCTAGTGCAATGAGCCTGATTTTTTTTGAGGATGAAGGAAGGTATTTGTTGGGCACTGGGTCTGACATTTGGCTTGAGGTCCTCAGGGCAGTCCTGGGAGAAATTTTTCTGAATTATGGGTTATGTGATGAAGACCATGTAACTCCTTAATACCTCATTTGTGATGGTGGAGAACACAGGGTAAATAACACAAAAGAAACACAACTGTGACCTGATTCTTAAACTGATCTCTGTTCCTATTGTTGGTGCATATCCTGATGGATGGACAAAAACAGCCTTGTCCAATTTGGTTCTGATAAAGGAAGCACACAATATATCATTTATGTGGCTGCATCAGTACTAGGCTTTGATTTCTAATTTTAGTTAGCTTAATATCTTTTTTTTAAATTAAAAAAAAAAATCCACACAAAAAACCCAAACAAAAATAAAAAACACCACCACCACCAAAACAAAACCAAACAAACAAAAAACCAAGAAACCCCCAAACAAACAAACAAAAAACCAACCAAAAAACAAGAGCGACAATGAGAAAGATAAGCATGTGGCAGTTTATTTTAATGGTGCTAATGTCTTTTTCAGTGAAGTTAGTCATTTCACTAATAATGAAAACACTCACCAGTAATCATTAGATCAGTATCCAGGTAAAGTATTAATTGAATAATCAGTTGCCAGGGAATGCACATTCATTTTCAAACAAAACATTCTGCTTCCCCTCTGCCTTATTCAGACTGTAAAGTAACAAATGCATGGACAAAATGTTTTATTGTGGTGGCTATTTGTCACCCAACTCATTTTGACTCAAAAATGAAAATTGCAGTGTTGCTTCATTAACTTATAGCTTGTTCTGGGATGGCCTAATGCCAGCTACCAGTGTCATCTTGTATTTGTGTATCTCTGAAAGGATAGATCAGGTCTGTTGCATAATCTTAAAGGGTTTCCACCCCTTCGACTCCATTCCTTTTTTTTTTTTTTTCATGCTGAGGTCCAGGTGTCCTTGTCCAAGCAGCCAGAAGTAGCTGTTCAGTGCAGGCGTATCTGGCTCACACTCATCCTGCTGTCTATATGTGTCTGGCACAGCCCCCTCCTCTCCCACATGCGGTCCCTCCATGATCAACGGCCTCTCACACAAAAAATTCCAGTGTTTTAAAAGCTTTAAAAACTGCCATGCACCCTTGAGAGAGATCAGGAGTCACCAAGAGTTTTGTCCGTGCACCAGGCTGTTCTTACTGGAAAGGAATTTGTCCAGTGAAGTTATCTGTGAAGATCATTTCCGAGGATAATTCCTCAGAGCTGCCCCCATTCCCAGGGAAATACAAGCTCTCTTTCCCCTGCTAATCCTCAGTAGTCTCTGCCAATCTTATTTGGGCAAAAAGTCTTTACAATTTAGTCACAGGGCCTAACTTGGTCCCTTTCCCAAAGATTTTGTGTTCAGGTACCAAGTGGTGCCTCTGCTATTAGTGATTAATTTTATCAACACAGTACTGGCACAGCTGTACCCCGAAGTCTTGTTTTCTCTCCATATATCTGATTAAGCATTTAACCACAAACAGTAATTGCTCACATTAATGCACTAGGCAGAATCCTTAATGAAGTGTTAAATAGATTCCTATGGCAAATTACACTTTACTGTGATATAAAAAATGAAATAATATAGATATGTGAACAAAATAATGAGTAATTTGGGGGAGACAAGATACGATGCCACAGTTATAGAGAGGGCTAATTTACAAATCATCTTTGTACATCCTAGGCTAATCTGGTCTTTCAGTGTCTTTCAAGATTTACCTTTTACCAGTTTTTCAAGTTTTACCATTTATTTACATTTTTTCCAAGCTTTGCCTTTTACTTATAATTTCCAGATGGGTCCCCTCAGTCACTCCCAGTCTTCAAAATCATGCTTCTTACATCTTCCACATCCCAACCCCTTCAAAATGGTAAGCATGGTTTTGCATAAAACAGATGCTTCTCTTTAAAAAAAAAGAGTTTGTTACAAGAGAATAGACGTTGGGATCAAGGGAAGTAGGTAAGTTGTGCAATTACCAGAAAATACATGCTCCAGTGCAACTGGAAAGCACCATCTGGGACGTTTCAGACTGTAACAGCTCTGCAGAAATCCACTTGTTGAAAGAAACAGACACTGCCAGGGCATTTAATCATCTCACTTTCTTATATAAAAGGAAATCCCTGGACTCCTTTAGAATATCGGCTTTGGGTATAATTAGCCTGGTGATGATAATGTGCTTCACAAAGAGTGGTGGGGCTTTTTTAAAAGATTCCAAGTATCTGAGAAACACATTTATCAGCTGATGTTATCTCTTGCCACCATCACCCGGAGATTTCAGCAAAAAGGACCTGCAGACACAATTTCTCCTTAGCTACACTATCAAAGGCAAAGCCCAAGACTGATGAGAATGTCTTTAAGATGCACCAGGAAGTTTAGTTGGAGCCGCATTTTTGATTTTGGACTGTGATGGGACTGCAAAGTCCTCCTGATCACCCACCACAACAACAAGCTATGTGACTTCCTGCTCTAACATGTGGAGCAAACTTCAGCAGAGGTATCCTCAACAGCCAGTGGAAGCAGCTGCAGATACACACGTATCTTCACAATAAAAATGGCATTGCAATGCTCACTGATCCAGTGTCAGCCCAGTGTTCCCCCTGCACCATTTTGAAGGAAAAGTCATTATCCTATGATTGTTTCTTTTTTTTCTTAGTTAAAAAAAACCAGTCAATCAGTCTGCATCACAAGCTACTGACAGAGGACTTTGCTCTGCCATGCGTATCTGTGTCCATCTTGTCACTTCCGCTGCTGCGAACAGAAAGACCAGGGAAATACCTGACTGTGATACTGCATCAGGGACTTCCTACACTTATTTTAGCCTTTGTATTTCCTTTTCACTTGCACTGAAAACAGTAGGTCTTGAAATTCTTATTTACCAGTGAGTCCTGTTTCACCATATTGCAACTAGAAGAAGCTGTTTTTCATGGTCTAGTTGTTCCTAAGGCCTGGAGACCCACTGGAGCTGTAACTGCTGTGATGATGTTTCATTGCCAGGTACCATGGAGCAGGGACTGACTGTGCACAGATGTACTGAAGTCAGATACAATCTAAAGCTGATTCAAAACTTACATGACTGTTGGGCTCTCCTAGTATGTCCCACAGTCGCCTGATTGTGGCACTGTGCTCACATGGCCCTGTGGAAAGCTTATTTTGCCCACTGTATCCTGTAGACATCTATATTGCTATGGTGGCCAAACTTGTAAGGGCAGAGGCATAGGCCAAACTCATTTTGTACTCACACATTAAAAATATCCTTCCAGAAAAAGCTTCCTCAGATGTCAAAAATGATTCATGGAGTAAGTTGTGATGCTCCCATTCCTGTGTTGTGTTTTTGGACATCAAGATGCTGTGCAGGTAAAACAATTGACCTTTAAGTCCTGTTTGTTCTAAGAACCTTCAAAACCTGAACTGGTGGCAGAAATTCACCAGTGGCAAAACCGATCTAACCGGTACCTAAGGCATATCAGAAGAAGCACCTGCCACAGGCACAGGCTTGTTGACAAGAACATTGTCTTGTTCCTCAGGACAAACTTCTAGACCAGCACGTGAAGACATAAAGAACCTGTTTGGCACGTGTGGAGTGTACCCAAATATATCGCTGTGCTCTCTGGCACCTCCGCTCTAACACCTCCTCTGAGACAAAGCTTGCCCCAGCGTGACTGTGCTCATCTGTGGCACAGTTACCAGCACAATTACATCCATGTTAGGAATGGCCTGAGCAGCAAGGAAATCCCAATGTGCTTGTTGCCTAAATCTCCCTCTCCCACTATAAACCAAAGTCTAAGATCCCTGTTGCATTACCGCACAGAAAGGACAGTATCCGTCTGGCTCACTAACAGCCTTAGTGACTGAATTTAGGGGGGGTTGGACTCAAAGATCTCCAGGGTCCCTTCCAATCCCTGACATCCTGTGATCCTGTGAATGTGAAAGGGAATTTACACAACCAGCTCGGGCCGCTTGCATCCCTGTTCTCAGTTGTCAGACGGGAATGTAAAGCACATGAGCAGCTACAGCAAAGGCGGCTCGTTACACAAGGTCTGTCTTTCTTACAAGCACAAGCCAGTCTTACTGGAACCTGAAATTTTGACATCAATATGACTTTAATCAAAGCAACAGATGTCGATCAGCTGGCACTGCTTTGTTCACAAGGAGTGTTATGTGCTGCTTTTGTGGAAGAGGAGCTAAAAAAGCAAAGCACAGGTGTCCTAAGCTCCAGGCCCTGGACCAGATGATGAACCATGCTGGAGCTGCTTGTTTGTACATTCCACTGCAAAGTGTTCAGAAATGGATGTGTCTCCGTCATGCTTATTGTACAATCCATGCCATTGTGCGATGGCTCTCACAGCACCGTCCCACCAAAGCTCAAGTCCTAGTCCAAAATGTATTCTACTTTTTCTAAGCAGGGCGTGTTTTATTGGTGTGTGTAAAACTGCATGCTTCCTTGGAAGCCAGTAAGTATTTAGTATGGTAAGTCAAAGGAGTAATGTCGCCTGGCCTCTGTTACTCATTAGGACTCTCTTCCTACTGTGGGACTTCTGAAAAACAGCTAGAACTTTAGCTACTCAACATTACTGAAACAGAAAGAAAATTTCATTAAAAGTTTTTGCTTGCTTTGGAAAAAGTGGAACCTGTGTGTCAGAGTAGGAGATTAGAGGAGAGTCCTTCTTTTTGGCAGCAGTGATAATTGTCTTTGGTAAAATAATACTTTTCTGTTACTTCTGTATTTCTGCTTTTGAATTTTGTATACCATTACTTATTGCTATATAAGAAGAGACATAACAGTGAAGTTTGGCATGATCAAAGAGTCCTGACTCAGCATAGTGCATGCAAACCAAAGTGAAAACTTCAAGTGTTTGGTCATTAATTATCACAAGACTAGACTAGTCTGTCACTTGCTCACAAACAAGAGAAAAAATAGGAGGAATCATGGATAAAAAGGAGACATAGATTAAAAATGCAATTCCAGCACAACTGAAAGGCACATCACTCATTTGAGAGTTCACATGAGAGAAGGGTGAATGGTTGAGGGTGTTGATGGAGATCATCAGTGAGGGAATGGTTTTTTTGGCTGTTTCCTGTTTCAGCAGCAGTGATGACATCTGACAGTTTTGGCATTAGCTGTTCTGTCGTCCCAGTATCCACCCTTAAAGTGCTCCTCCTGATTGACATCTGGAATGGATTCTTACCAGAAAACACTGCATGGTGTCCAGAGAAATGGATCTTGTTCTGGAGCATTCCAGGATCCCTTGTACGAGGAGGGTAGGTGGGAAGCAAATACTCACAAAATGGGATAGTGGGCAAAAATAAGTTTGCTGCACGTATGACTGAATGCACAGGGCCATGCTGTCACAATGCCAAACCCAATCTAAAGCTGTACGAGGATGTGAGAAATATCAGGAGAGTTTAATAGTAATGTAACTTGAATCAACATTAGGTCATGTCTACCTTCAGTGTACCTAGTCTGTATCAGCTTCTGTATCAGTATTCTGTAAAAAAAAAAAAGACAGGGTCTTTTTTTTTAACAAGGGTGACCAGAGTTTAGTGCTAATGATGCCTCATGTTTCAGATTTAACATAAGAGCTCAGAGTTTGCAGAAATTCAGGCAAACCTGTGGTGGAAGGTGTCTTGCCAGAAAGATGAGTCTCAAATCCAGATTTTGTGGAGGTGGTGCCCTGGTTTGGCTGGGATGGAATCCTGGGCCAGCCATGGTCTGCAGGCTGTGAGCACTTTGGAGTCAGCCAGGGCAGCTGCCTCGAATTGGCTCCAGGTGCTTCCAAGATGATTAACATCAGCTCAGTATAAAGGGGGGAGTTCGGTAAGGGTAAAGCTCCTCCTACTTCATCTCTTCCTGAGGATGTTTTCCTGTTTGTTGTGACCACTGCACATTCACTGGGGTGAGTGTAACTTTTTTACACTTTGCTTATTTTAGGCTGGTGTTAGTTTGGCTGTTTCATTAGATCCATTTCAACCAACAGGTCTCCTCTGCTTTTCCTGGTCCCCCTTTCCTGCTGGGGAGGAGTCACTGGGTTGTAGAGCAACTGCTATGGTTTAGGTGGCTACCAGACACTCCTCATACACCGCCCCTGCTCTGTGCTGTTCATTGCCTTTTGTGCTGGTTTTGTCTGTGATAAATTTTTTTCATAGTGCTTTATACGAGGCTGTGTTTTGGGTTTATGCTGGAAAAAGGTCTGCTAACATAGGGATGTTTTGGTTGTTGCTGAGCAGAGCTTACACAGTGTCAAGGCTTTTCTGTTCCTTACACCATTCTACCAGGGAGCAGGCTGGGGGTGGGCAAGAGGTTGGGAGGGGATGCAGTTGATCACAACTGACCAAAGGGATTTTTCTGGACCATGTGACCCCATGCTCAGCAATAAAAGCTGGGGGGAAGATGAGGAAAGGGGAAACTTCAGAGTTATGGTCTTTCCAAGTAGCTGTTAAATGTAATGGAGCCCAGCGCTCTTGGAAATTACTGTCTGCTTGCCAATGGGAATTTGTGAATTAATTCCCTCTTTTGCTTTGCTTGTCTGTGTGGTTTTTGCTTTGTCTATTAAGCTGTCTTTATCTCAATCTGGGAGTTTTTGCACTTTTACCCTTTCAGTTCTCTCCCCCTCCCACTGTGGGAGGCTGAGTGTCTGGGTGGGGCTGAGCTGCCCACCAGTGTTAACCCACCTCACCCCATAGGCTTCAGTGCAACCAAACAGGGATCTGGCTAGTTTGGTGAATTCAGGGATACTGATGCTTGAAGCTTCCTGATCAATAATTAAAATAACCAATAAAACTTATCAAATCTTGTATGTCATCTTTGCTTAGGAACATCAGACCTGTTGTGACTAAAACCCTGTAGTTCCTGTTAGCTGTGTGACTAGAAAATATCCCAAGAGCACCCCATTTTGTAGCATTCCAGAAATGCTGGAATCCCATCAGAAGCATCCCTTCTGGGGATGTCTGGCACTGACATTCCACCTCTTGATTTGTAATTAGACCAGCAGAATTAAAGGATGGGATGTTACTGGGGGGCATCCTTTTGATCCAGACTTGAGACAAAAGACGTTTTGGCTAGACAGGCACAGTTATTTTTGGAGGTTGCCACTCTTACTATATTATGCAACAACCACAAAAGTACATGAATAAAGTTCTTTTGTTTGCATATTTATGGTTTAATATCACTTACGGTATCAAAGTATTTGATTTGTCAGACTAACTTAATGGAAAATTGACAGGGATTCCAGCTCTTGCTGTGGCTCTGCCTCTGCAGTATAGAACAACTTGGTGCAAACCACGGCAAACAACCATGCGTCACTTCTTATTATAGAGAGCAGACATTTAAGTTGCAGAAAACCTACATCTTGTGGTGCTCTCTGGAAAGCAGAGACCATGATTTGTGGGATGGTCCCAACAAAAACTGAAGATTGTGGCATCTACCACTGTGCATATTATTTAACAGTTCAGGAGAAGAATGGAAAAACTGAGAAGATTACAGCCCTCTTACCCATAAGTCTGGCACTTCTCTGTCATATCTTGAAAGAAGGGGTGTTTGGGGGGGGGAACAGCTTGCCTGGTTGTCCCATCTTGACTTCTGCCAATCTGTATTTTGAATTTTAAAGTGGGTGCTATGCTCAGAGACTGCGTCTGTTCTTTGTATTCTAATGAGTATTTGTGTTCCATCCTGAGTATGTTTTATCAGCTTTATTTCCCTCTCATATGCATTCATTTTATCATCAGTTTTAAAACATTATTAAAACTGTAATAAATGAAATATAATGTATAGATAAATATTGATTTCTGTTTGCTGCCTTTGTGATAGGCAAAGAAGGCTTGAAGACTTTCTCAGAAATAGTTTTTCCTCCATTATTCTTTACATCAGCAGTTTAGATCCAGTCCTCTTTCTTCTTTTTTTTTTTTGATGAAAGTCTGCAAGAAACCTGACAGTCATTTTGACATCTTCAGATTGACTTGGACAACAGAATTAACTGAAACCTTAGATTATTTTTATTAAGATCACACAAACAAAATCCTGATTTTTAAATTAATAATTTGAATCAGAGGGGGGGGAAAAAAATCCAAATCACTTGCAAGAAAAAAAACTATTTAAAAAAGAAGTCTGTACACCTTCAGCTCAATACTGAAAAGATTCTCCAGATTAATGAATTCATTTCAGTGAATTAGAAGTGAGTTTTGACTCGCAGCACTTGAATGTCTTTTTCTACTCACTTTTCATATTCACTGTTGTCATCACTGTAGTTCACGCTGAAGTCCGTGGAAAATTAATTTTCGGTCTGTGCCAAACTTAGTAGAGTAAATCAAGTACAACAATCTCTGGAGCAGCAGAATTTTAGTCCAAAGTTCTCATTAGTGTTAAGATGCCTATCAAGTGGTTCTGGCAATTGGAGGCATGGCTGAGATAGTGTCGGTCCCTGTGGCAGCCCAGCTGCACTTTTTTAATAGAATCTTTTTCCAGTTTGTGGTTTGTTCCCCCCACTCTGTGGGCTGATGCCTAGAGACTCTGTGTGAAATATCCTACAGAGGTCTGACCCTGCTTTCCCACAAAGACCATGAACATCCATATATGCTACAATAATAATTCCTCTTGCAGAATGAACCCTGCTGAAGGACAAATGAACACAAAAATAAAAACCAAGGTCCTGTATAATGATGATGAGAGTGAATCACCAGGGAATTAGGCACAGACACATTTCACAGAATCAACTTAGATGTTGGAGTTTGGAAAGGCAAGTGCAATATCCCCAGGCAGAGCAGAGAAGGTGATCTTCAGTGCAGCCAGACCTGAGGAGAGCTGGAGTGATGTCATCCAGAGCTGCTCCTAAGGCAGTCTTGAATATGCAACAAATCTTTGCAGACTATTGCACTGTGAATCAGCACCTGGTGATGGATTAATGGAGCATTTTTTTCAACAGTTATTTTTGAGCCATTTCTCTTCTTTCTGTGCAGGCTAGACACTAAAATATTTGGATACCCTTGTACTGAACTGCTTCACACCTAGGCAGACTAGCTCTTTCTCTGAAGGTGGAAAAAGCAGACAATAGCCTATGTATTAGGCAAAGACGCTACCAAAAATCTAGCCAACTGTGATAGCAACTCTGTCGCCTCCCTCAAAACAGTAACGTAAGTGTGTGTAAGGTGAAAGTAAATCCACCTTTGAAGGGAATGTAGTTCCTCAGTAACTTGCTCACTCACTTTTCAACTTGCTGTTCCATATCATGGATCGAGAATCATAGCTTCATTTCTCTGTGTTGCGATGTGCTGTTATTTCAGGGCTATCCTGTCAGGACCCTGTTTCAGGAACCTAGCTTCCTTAACCACTATTAGGAACTGTCTCAATTTTCTACCATTATGGTGGAAAAAAAATCTCAGCTTTGAGATGATTAATTTTCTACTTTTTGAGCGAAGTGGGACTTGAGAGATAAGAGGAGCTGTTAGGTAGCCCTCTTAGTTTACATCTACCTCAATCAAACCAGAAATGTTTGTTCTAGATGTACAGTGGTGGGTATGTGGGCTGGGAGGAAGGTTTTTTCCTAACCACATCTAAGTTAGCTATGCCCAAATTAAATTGAGAAGGAAAAAAGCATCTGGAAAATTGCAGCAATTTAAAACGCAGTATTTTAGTGGGAGTTCAGGGGAACAGCAAGAGTGTAGTAACATTTATCAATAGCTACAACAGAGTTCTGACAAAAAGAAAAGGAACAATCTGCCCTTGGCATGATAATTTGCTTTTTACCTTCTGCATTTTCATATATTAGTTTGAAAAGCACAGGACCAAAACAATCAGCAACAGATGTTCTGTACAATCAGTGTGGTGCATGAATTCAGTTAGCATGCAAATTGTCATCCCTGGGCTATTCATGTGGACTGCTGGGAAAACAGGGAGCCTGCTTTGCAAAAATAGATAGCCGGGTATGATTAAAATGTCTGGATTCAATCACATGTTTAATCACCATCCCCTTTTTTATTTCCACTACAATGACTGGTAGCTATTATGACAAAAATTTGAAAATGTGCATGACACACAGTGGCACTCAGGAGCCTGATAGGTGGTCTGTGCTTGATCAAAGTGATCAAAGCTTTGTCCCCTCTTTCCCTCTGCTCCACCTCACCACAACAACTTTAAATGCACAAAATATGATTTATAAGAGGGGGTGTGTGTGATACTGTCGTTCTTAGACTAGAGTTTGTAAACCACATCTCTGTGTTCAGTGAATCCAATACATTTTGTCTCTCCCTCCCTAAAAAGAATAACATATGACTGTGTTGTCTACTCAGAAGTTGTTATTAGGGATAATGCAGGGGAGCAGAGACTTCTAACCTGCCTACCCACAAGTGGTGGGTGAATCCTAAGAAAAATTCTGTGTCCCAAAAGAAGCTTATTCAAACTCTTCTCAAACTTAAGGGTCACATAACAGTCATCCTTGTGTTATTTTGGCACTTTCTAGTCATGGATGGGTGCCAGAAGGGAAGAATAGCAGGAAAATTAGAATTTGAATTTTTTTTTTTTAAATCTAAGAAGTGGGTTAGTTAGAATTCTTGGCAAGGAGATATATTGTTTATTCAATGAATGAGATGCAAAAAAAAAGTAGCCTCTGGGGGATAGACTGTGGAAATTTTGCTCATGCTGATAAGTGCTTGCTCATGTGAAGAGTTCTGCTGGTTTCAAAGGGACTACTTTTGTGAGTTATATATATATATAGCCTGAAATTAACCCAAATTGGCTAGAAAAGGAAAATTGTCAAATGGACTGAAGACTGCTTACAGGACTCTGTAAGTTAGGGATCACCCTAAATGGCAAAATATCAAGGGGAAAGTCTGTAATGGGGCAATCTGAGGATCAGATACAGCACAGTGCCGTAATAATGGAGAAATAAAAGCAAGACTCAATTTAAAGGAAATTCCAGGGCACAGCCAAACTGAGATTACTTACAAATATGGGCAAGATAAGCAGAATTTCTCGAAGTCTAGAGAAACTAGCAACCTGACCCAAAAGGATAAAATAGGATCTGACTTGTGAATATTTATGTTGTGAAAGCAGAGGAGAGAGGAATCTGAAAAACACAGATGACAGCAGAAGTGCCAAGGAGCAGAACTGGCATGAAAGGGGGTGGCTCTACATCTGCAGAAGTGAGCATGAGAACATGGTACTGGTTACACACAGTCCGTGTCTAGGAATAATGGGAAGATTAGTAATATTAACAGTTTTGAGCAATAAGTTATGTCTGAGATTACCTCCCTTAACCAGGGTTGTGTGCTGGCTGTGATTAGGTCTGACCTTCACCTGAAACTCCCTTTTGGAGGCAGAGGGGCAGGAGAGGCATGGTGACTTTAACTTTCAGGGGATGAAGCTGGGTGGGTGGTTTCTGAGAATTAAGCCTTCTCAAAGAGACCATTGGTGGTTCCTGTGTCCTTTCATTGTGCCTTGAGCTATGACAACCCAGCCTCCACCTGAAACGCTGAAACAATACCCATGAGCTTTCTGTTACAGAACACAAGTGACAAAAAATTTCAAACACAGGGTAAAGAAGAGAGATGGCAAGTAAATAGATAAGCAATGCTGACAGCACCTGCCCGATGTGCTGCCACACAGTCCGTGTGCTGCAGTCCCACCACAGCTCTGCAGCCACGGGA
Organism: Ceryle rudis; assembly: GCA_033439905.1. Classification (NCBI taxonomy): domain Eukaryota; kingdom Metazoa; phylum Chordata; class Aves; order Coraciiformes; family Cerylidae; genus Ceryle; species Ceryle rudis. Next base: position 84,718 of record JAAGNO010023019.1, on the reverse strand, counting down.
GGCTTGTGGTGTTCTTGAGAAGTGAGAGGCTGTAGCTGATCCTTTAGATTAAGAAGAAAGCCTGAGTGCCATGACAAGAAAAGTAGCATATGCCAGTGGATCAGATGCCATTTGTGTATTTGAACGTTGAAACATTCTGTCCTGATTAAAGCTTAATTGGCCAAAACATGGGCTGCGCAGACTTCTTGGCTACTATGAACACAAATATTTAAAATGCACAGCTCTTGATTAAAATGGTGACTCTGCTTCACTACTAACAGCACTAATATTTAAACAAGAAGGAATGAAAATACAAAATGTTCCCAAGTTACCCCAACAGAACTGAGGTGGCAATGTTTCTGAGGCTGGTCACTTTATGTTATAGGTTTTTTTTTTCTTTATTAAAACAAAGGGACATTAAGTACTTATTCTTTTTTGGGGGGGTTAAATTGGTTAGTTAGTTGGCCTAGATTGTTAAAAAGAATTAAAATTCTTAAAGACATCAGCCATTTTAGTTCAAGCTGTCCTAACACTTAAGAACATATAAGAGTTGTCCCATGGAGGAACAGGGCTAACTCTTACTATGTCCCTATTTTGTATCATATGCTGAGGTGTTCAGACAAGTAACAGACATGCTGAAGAAATGTGAAAAAGAGAAGGGAACCCAAAGCAGAAAGCTGGCTTGTGTCACTAAAAGTGTCAAAGAGTTAAGCAGCAGGGCATGAGATGTTAAAGAGAAAATTACTTTATTTAGAGAAAGAACTGTTGTATATAAGGCTGCTCTGAGAGTCAAACATTATAATTTCCTAAGTAAAATAAGAAGAGTTCCCCCTTTATTTATGTTTTGCCATACCCACTGTTGTTCCTTCAGTGGTACTGGAAGGATCTCACTGTGACTGCTGCAGATCTGCCTCCTCTTCCTAAAATGCATCCCAGATCACTTTGAAGTGCATCATGCAATAAAAATAGAGGCACTTACTCTGTACTTGCAGATTTTTCCATTTAAAAGGAGAAATGTTTCTGTATGTCTGCATGCTCAAAGTCAGAGACCAAAAAAGCCTGGTTTGTGTTTTGAGAACCCTCAAGGTAAATAGTTATTTATAAACAGATCTGGCCTTCATAGAAACTGTTGAATTCCCAAAGAAAGCTCATTAAAACCCCTGCCAAAGCTTTTCAATGATCTCTAGCTGCTTCCTGGATCACCTCAGGCTCTGCTAACACCCAGGGAGTGATCTACCTCTCCAGCAGGTTTGTAGAAACCATCACTCCTTGACTTATTCATTGCTGGTCACAAGGTTGAGCACCAAAAATAAGAGGCTACTGCAACAGTCATCAGCTCTGATATCTAAACACTTAGAAAGTGAGCTTGACTTTCATAAAGAAAGCCTTGGAACTCTCTGAGCTAAGCCATTAACAATGGCTCGTCAGAGCGTGAGCTGGCTCGTCAGAGCGTGAGCTGGCTCGTCAGAATTCACTAGCCACACAAACTCCATACCTAGTAAAACTAAATGGCTATTCTGCTTCCTTCTCTCCATCTCATGGAGCTGTGTGTCCAGTGTGCCAACACAGGAGTGTTTGGTCAAGTTGGTGGTATGGGCTTAAGAAAAAAAATTGCAATTTATTAATAATCCTGTTTCAGCTCATTTCCTTTGAGGTCAGAAGTTAGTAAGAGACCCAAGGACATGGCTTAGACAGCCTTTAGAGGTTTAAAGGTTTCCCAAATTTCTTGAATTGGGTCAACTTCAGTCTGTTCTCAGTCAGAAATAACCCAAAGGCCACAACAAGGGTATGACTAGAGACTAATGTGGAGACAATTGGCTGAAGATGAGAGAGGCACGAATTTCAAAACTGAGATGGTGAAAGACTTAACTCTCCCCCCACAAAGACCTAAAAGAAGCTACTGGAATAACAAGTGAGATAAGCTCCTGGCCAGAGCTTAGGTTCAAATTTTCTCTTTATATAGCTAAAGTTTGTTAAAGCACACATCTGCCCTTCAGTAATGGGGGACACAAAGTGTATGCTGAATGCTGACAAAGCCAAGTTAGATTATTTTAACAAAATATTTGGAAGTGCTCTTGCTTATCTGGAAATGACAGAGTACACTTCCTGCAAGTTTTATACTTTCTTCCTTTTCCTCTTAAAATGAAAACACTTTAAGGGTCTGCCTTCCAAATTCTTTAATATTATCATATTAAAAAAAAAAGGCCGAGAAATTCATATTGTCCACTATTCTGAATAGCAAACCTGGCAATATTTATCACCTGATATATTTGTTATTTTGTCCATCCGCTCTTGCACATATAAACTAGCCATGAAAATCCAGTAAATTCCCTAAGGTGAATGGAATATTTTAAGGCCTGCTTACCCTCATACACATTAAAAAATTATTTACTTCCAAAGTTCCAAATATAAAAATCCTACTTAAAATGCTGTCTCCCAAACCACAACCGGCAAGGTGGCAATGACAAGCAGAATGAAGTGGGAATAAAAGATTAAATCTTGCATAAGAAAAAGGGGGGGGGGGCAGTATTTGTAATTGCCAAAATACCTGCCAAGTAACAGAGTATCCTTCAGCTGTGTTGAGTTTGAACAATTTCCCATTGTATCACATCATCCATTTCTAGGCCACCTGTAAGTCCAGAGTTGGCTTGTTAAGTAAAGTGCAGAGCAACAGCTCAGTAACATTGAGTAATTCCCTGGAAATGTTTTCAGTTCCTTCCCTCTTCCTTTCCCTTTGCTGCTCTCCTTTAGAAAACAGGGAAATGAAATAAATTTAGAGCTGTGCTTTCCAACAGAATGGTGAGCAATGGGTATCAGGTTTTAAAGACCTGTCACCTACATTTCTCTTTTTTTAGTTTCACGGAATTATATTTATTGCAGTTGTTGCAATAGCTGCCATCTGAAGCCTGAAAAATTGTATAATCAGATTGTAGAGCAATAAACTGTAGGCTGTTAGAGGTGGTCTGCCTAGGGGGCTGAATGCTGGGATATTTATTAGCAGGAAAACTTTATATCTACCAAACCATTTTTGTCTTGTGATTGAAATGATTGTTTAGCATCTGTGGTGGACAAAAGGCTTGTTTCTACAGGTTGTTCATACTATTCCTCTCACCTTTGTCTGGGTCTTTATGTATTTCCATGGGTATGGAAATAGCTTAGTGATGGGGGCTGAGCTACTTCCAATAGCTTTGGGTTGCAGGTAATTCACAGAAAGTGCTGAAAGATCTTCTATAACTTTTGTTATATTTGCTGTTTGTTTGGGCCAAAAGCAATTATTATTTGTAATGGAGCAGATGGATGGTTACTATTAGTTTTCTTTGGCTTTTTTTTTTAGCTAGTAAAGTGTTTGTATGGCAAGTGGCATGTATAAGAGCAGGGGTACAAGCTAGTACAAGCTAGAGGGGGTAAGGAGAAGGCGTACCTCTGCAATTCTCCACAGCACAGACATGGAGATGGCAAAGAACAGCTTTTTTTATTAAAGATGCAACTGTTGTATGGCTGTAATGAGACTGAATGGAGGAACTAACTTGTCTTCTACTGTCTCTGCCACCATGTTTTTTAGATGGTTTCTTTTAAGTAACCCCATCTCCCTTCTCCCCCCAGCACCTGGTGCAGCTGATGAAAATGTTCAAAGGCTGGAAGAGCAGAAAAACATCACTCAGCACAACTGTCCCATTAGCAAAACAACATACTAAGGACACCACATGCTTGGGAGTGGGTGAATTTAGTATCCTAGACTCTTATTTCCCTGCTCCAGAAATGCATCTGCAAAAAATACACCCGAATCACTGTCAGTTCACTGAATTTTTGTATGTGTATTAATGCCAGAAAAAGGAAAGTTAATACTTGAATTCTGTATTTACTCCAGCTTTTTGTTTATTGCTGAGACATTTATAATATCCATCACTACTCATTTTCTGGAATGTTGTGTTCTGTTTTCCTTTGCTATCTTGATTATAGACCTGCTGTCCTGACTAGGAGAAGCTAGAGGTTGGGGTTCAGGTGGGAAGTGATGATGGTGACTGTCCAGCTTAGGTTGATCCATTTCTAGAAAAAAAATTCCTGCTTTCATTAAATGTAAAGTGAGAAAGTTCCAAGCTGTTGAAAAAAAGGCTTGTTTTTGTTTTATTCAAATTATCAAAAGATATTTTGCTGTACTGTTCCTCATTCCACATAAGTGTGATGTAGGAAGGACAGAATTTTGGCAATTAAAATATTTTTCCTAAATACAGTATTTTTTTGAATAATATGCAACTGTTTAGGAAAAAATAGAAACAAAGTATATTAAAAACAGGAAGCCTATTTTAGTTCCTGTATTTCATTTAAAGTTATTGTGTGAATTGAAAAACTTTGGGAAATGCTTATTAATAGTACCTTAAATGCTTATTTATAATACCCCCACACCAGGGTGGAGGACAGGTAGTTTCAATATTGTCCATAGTTCAATGATACCGTGAGGGTGGAAGGATGAGCTCTTAATACATAAAACTTCATGGGGAAAGGCGATTTCCCAAAATGTGAATATAAATCCCAGTTTAACAACTGGTGACTAATCAAGACAGGCTGTATTTAACAGGCAAAACACAGTAATCTGAGAAAAAATTTGTCTTTATACTTACTACCTAGTCTTGTCAAGGCAGTGTACTTTATACTAAACCAAAACCAGCACTCTTGCATTTTAGATAGTCCATATCAATTTTATACTTGGTTGTGTCTTTCAAAAGTAGTATCACTTGCACTGGTTCAGGATAAGATTAATGTCCATGCAGCTGTTTGATTTCAAACCTTTAGTACAGGCATATAACTATTTAATATTAAATGGGATTATTTTGGGAATATGGGCTACTGCATGTGAGGTCAGGAGCAAGGGAACCTGAACTCTACTGCTGGAGTTCGAAGTCAGGAAAAAAATGGAATCAGAAGGTTTGATACAAAGCACTAATGCCTCAATAGTTTTTAAAACTGGAAATACAATTCTTAATTCTTGGATGGACTTTGCATGTTATGTTAAAGCAATTTACCCCCACACATTGTGTGCTATATTGTCACCTGATGCATCCTGATTGGTTCCCCAGGTATTAAAGGGGTATGATATGTTTTCATTTCATTAATCTCCTCTCAGGGGGCAGTGATGAGTTCATCTGACTCTCTCCTCTCAAGACTGAAAATTCTTTTCAATTAAAAAAATCATCTCCACAGATGGTACTGGCATTAGCAGCAGCCCATTCTGTCTACAACAACAAATATTGAGATATTTCAGGAATTACCCTTTAAATCACTGGATGTGGAATGATTTGCAGGATTTAAAAAAAAAGCTACCAGAAGTTAAGATGATGAGAATCTGGCCCATATGGTTTATTGTCTCTTGGATGTATCAGTTTCATCACTGTGTCTGGACAATTTAATTACATGTTAAGGTGAAATAGTGAAAAATTTAACAAAGCTATTAACTGCAAATATGTTATCCAAAACATTAGGATCACAAAGGTGATAATAGAAATGCTTTAAACTCAGGGAAAAGTCTTTGTTACAGGGGATTAAAGAGACTCTTTATTGAATAGGATGGATTTCTTCCAACCCCCTATGTGCAGAAAGCATGCAATGCGTGAATAATTCATCCAGAAATTCTATCGTGAAGTTGTATCAGTTTCCACAGTAAAACCTGGCTGTGGAGGAGGAAAATACATCAACATCTGTGACAGGCCCTATGAAGAGACAGTTGCAAAGCCTTTCAGGCACCAGGAGCAAACCAAAATATAATAAATTCACCAAGTGTCAAATTTGTGTCGGCTGAGTAATGACACCATATGTCTGGGTTGCCGTGTCACTGCAGGCTGTCCCACAAAAGCAGCCCCTGTGCCTCCTGTTCTCACCAGCCCCCTCCCCAGTCCCCCACCCCCTCACATCCCCCGGCTTTATAAGGCGAGCGTCGGCAGGGGAAGTGCTTCAGCTACCGTTTTCCACCCAGAAGATGGATAGAGATCCACTTGATAAATGCAGCTCTTGGCCGTTCTTTTGAATTGGTGCTTGCATGGATCTTTTCCTCCCCATCTCAAACTGGGTGAAACAGTCCCTTCCAGTCCAGTGTGAACTCTCTAATTTACTCAGATGAAATGGAGGCACCCAGCCCCAAAAGGATGGTTCGCATTCCAGAAGAGACAGGCTTCTCTGAGCCTGAGGGGCATGAAACAAAGGTTAAACCCGCAGTGGGAGCTGGTGGAATAGGCTGGTGGCAAACCATCGCTGCCCTGCAAGGAGAGGCTCTTTCATGGATTGACGATCTGCCCTGCAGTGAAAAAAGCCAATAAATTCTGACCCGGTGTTAGAGCCCCAGAAAAAGGTGCTGACTGCACTGTTCCTACTCTCTGATCCCTTTTGGCAACTGCTAGACAAATAAAATGGGGGCAAGGGGTGGAGGAACAGCAAATTTTGTGTTAAATTTTGTTTACTCTGCATTGAAAAACAGGGACAAAGAGGGCTCAGTATTTCCCTGAACTGTCTGTGCTGACAGGTGAAATCACTCCAGATGACATATTTGACTCATCGTTGGAAAAGCACCTCTTCTCTCTAAATTCTGCTTCAGACCTCAGTCCTACAAACTGCCTGACAAGTTGCCAACTTGCATTTTGATTTAGAAAGCTCCAGTTTTGTCATCAAGAGCCTCCCCACTTGAGCTCTGTGATAGCTGTTCCTCTTCCCACAACTAGCTTGCTCTTGCTGGTACCTTTTACAAGTTTGTGTTTCATAAAACTCAATTTAAGAACTGGAAGTACAAGATTTTTCATGCATCATGAAGATGATCCAGAGAAAATAGAGAACTAATTGTGGAACATCTAGCACGTCATGTGAGCTGGTGACAGAGACAGCTATGAGCTCTTAAGAGGATATCAACAAGCTATTATCCTCCCTTGTAAAACAGAATAATAATAAACAGAATGTGAGAACATAATAAAAATTTTAAATTTCAGCAAAGTAAAAAAGCGTGAATCTATGTAGTGGAGGAAAAAAAAAAACCACTAATAGGAAATTTTGCTGCCCAGATAAATTCTGTATTTTTGACATCTCATCAATGAAAATAATCCATAAATTGCTAAATATACTTGCTCTGGAGAAGGGAAAACAAAGTACATAGGAGGAAAAAAAAGGGGCAAAGAAGGAACATCTGCTAGAACAAGTGAACTCCACTGTGACTTGTTCAGTTACAGACATCTATCTGTCATCACTGTTTTTATGAACATTGGAATCAATGACAAGTCTGTCAATAAAAGGAAGGGAAAATGAAACCGTGTCTTTAAAATAGAGGGGAAATGTATTGTGTATGTATATCTACAATTCTACATGTATATCTGCAGGCTGTCAAGCTAACATATGTATGGAAATTAAAAACCAGAATGCCCTCTAAGGAGGTCATTGAAAGGGGGAGGATAAAGTCATACAACTCTACCTCCTCTTTTCCTGCCCCCTTGATCTGCTGCTTTTTCTTATTTAGCTCCCACCTCAAATTCTACAAGTACTTTCTCATTTGCTCTCCCACTGAGATGACAGAGGTTAGCCAGCAGCTCCCCGACCACTTCACTGTTCTCTCTTCTTCCACTTGTTCTCCAGAAAATGTAAAGCCTCAACTGCAAAGACAGCATCGAGATTCGTTTGTGCCTACAGCAGTGGGGTCCTGTACACAGCAGCAGCCTTTAGAGTAGGACACACCACATTTTGAGTGAGTAGCAAACACTGGAGAAAAAGCAATACTATAATCTATAATCTATCTATAAAAGCTCTCAAAAGAGCCAAATGGAGTGACATTCTCTTCTAAACCGTTGCTGTTTACTTTTTTTTTTTTTGAGCATAGCCATGAAAGTGGAGCTGGTATGAGGGAACCCACTGCTTTCTGAAGAGCAGAAACAGTTGGGATACATGAGGTTGGAGATATGTCTGTGAAAGTGACCTTTACCCCTGGTGCAGAGTGCTCTTTGATGCATAGATCTCAAGGAGAGAGGAGCAGAAGAGGCTTTAGTTTCTAATTAAACTCTCTTTTTCAGGAACAGTGGGACCAGACAGTTAAAAAAAAAGGCCTAAGAGATGGTTACTTAAGAGGTACTAAAAAGTCCTTTGAATGCAAGAGATTTCCACCCCCCCCCCCCCCCAGTCTGAAGGAACCCCCAGTTAATGACTGACAAGCTCACTGTGCTATATTTAGTTGAGGAAAAGAGCTAACAACTAACAAGAGTTACAACAAGGGGCTGAGCTGAATCCTTCACAGCTGTTTGGGGGTATTCCACAGTTAGAGATTTTCAGGAGAAAACATGGGAATTTTACAATGCTGAGATAAAGCTGTGTGAAAGTGCCATGTACATCTCCACAAATATTTCAAAACTCAGTATCTCAAGAGACTAGCTTTGTACTTAAAACTGACACATGAAATTTTGTGAGCATGAGATTTTGAGCAAAAGTGATCCATTTTCTGCAGCAGGTTGCAGAGGCAGAAAAGCTCCTGCACACAAGCTGGTGGCCCAGCTAGCTCATTAGCTAATTTAAGAAGGCTCTTAACTACTACATCCCCAAACCTCAGGTAGCAAATTCGCTGCAGCAGCTTTGGGGTAATTGCATAATATCTTTCTATCAAATTCCTCCCAGGCATTCAAAGCTGATGCAGTCGGTCTCACATGTTTTGACTACATTGAGACTATTTCTGTGTATGCAAACACATTTGCAAATACAGTTAATGGCTGGACTGGGGACCTTGGCATCAGCTTCAGTTCACTACTGTCATATGTGTTTATTGGTTCTACATTAATACTCAAGAAAACAAACTAAAGCAGCAGAAAGCAGAATGACAGCATTTTTCTTTGCTTGGCATTAAATGAAACAAGCACGGAGACACAATTGTAATGGAATGTATTATGCAGTCATCTCAAGTGAAATGCAAGAGTTCCCTGCCTATATAAGTCAAGGGAATTAAAGAAGTTAGCCTGGAGCAAAGAAGGGCTCAATCCAGCCAGGGAGGCTTTAGACTTTTGATGGCACAGATGATTTTCTAGGCACTAACTAGCACCTTAAAAAATTATGTGAATGGAATGTGAAAATAGTGTAGAATGCAACAAAATTTTGATCTCTACAATAATTATAAGTGTCCAGATTGAGTCTGTCTTTTCAGACCATTTATATCCCCTTCTAAGAACATGAGGCAAAAGGACACATTAAATTGATGGGGTCATTCAGAAAAGCAAGGGAGAAGTGGGCATTGCAGCACATGCCATCAGCTATATCACAGCCTGAAATATTTCCAGTAGAGACACACGAAACATAACTGTTATTCAGACATGACATACTGAAGGTACTAGCATGTCTCCCTGACTGCAAGTCCAAATCTGAATAACATTTTCCAGAAGAGTAATATATTTTTGTGGAAACTGCACACTTGGAGAAAAGGGAAAGAGGAATAAAAATGGGAAGGGAAAGGGGAAAGTTTTTCTGTGAACAGAGTTTTTTTTCTACTCTCTTGATCTGTTGAACTGATCATTTAGGTTGGAAAAGATTCTTAAGAGCTTGTTGCTCTTCATATTTATTTCCTTTTCAGTCTTGTTTGTTAAATGTCACTCTTCCATCCCAGATTACTGGATTACTCATAGGAAGTGTCAATCAACAGCTACAGACTTTATAACTTTTTGTTCAGGCTAAACAATTCAAAATCAGTTTTTTAAATCCCTTCTCATGTGTTGGTCTCAGCAGCTCCAAGATTAGGTTTACTAGAACATATAACTATTATACTGCAAAATAGGTAAATGGAGTATATCCATATTGAGCTTGAGGCTGCCCTGTTAGTGAATCTAAAAATAAAAAGATCCAAAGCACTATTAAGCTGTACACCTTCCCCTGACAAAGTTTTTACTTGGATATTTTTCCACTGTCAGAGAAATCCAAATACCTTTCAAGGATCTTCTATGAATTAGGCTTTACTCTTTGGTTTTAAATAGATATTTTAAGTCTTTGATGCAGAGTTGCCCTCTGATTTACCTATAGCAAGAGCAGAAAACCTGTGTGGACCAGAAATCACCTCTAGGCATCAAACCTGCAGCCTCAAAAACCACTGAGTGAGTTTCTTCTTCTTTTCACACATCTTTTCTACACAGAAAAATATTTAAAGTGATGCCAGAAACATAAAGAAGATGAGCTACCTCATAAACTTTTGGCTACCAATGCTTGCCCTGGAGTCACAAGCCCATTGTTTACCTTTCCTTTTGAAGCCTGGGAAAAACTATATCAAAGAATTTCACGCTGCCAGAACTTTGCACACACAGACACTGGCATTGTGACAGGAAACCCAGATGAGAAAAGATGTCTAGGCTTAAATATCATGCTCTCCCCTGAGCTCTTCTTGGGAAGTTGAAAGCTGGCCTGCTTCAAGGTAATGAATATAAAATCGTGCTCAGAAATGGAAGCACTGTTCGCCTCATATATTTCTCCTTCCATGAGCCTGCTCTGCCCTGCCATCACCTGACATTTCTTCACCAAAGTGCAATGGGAAAAGACCTGAAATGGGCCAGTTTTCACAGTTTGCCTTTGTCCAGTGGAAGAGAGAGCAACAGTTTGCTGCATATTCTTTGATGTTTAACAGGGAACGGGACTTATTTTGTAGGGTCACATATTGATTTGCCAAAGGGACATAGATCCATTCTACATGGGAGGTGTGGCACAACCCGTCACAGCTTTACTGGCAGAAATTCTATGAAATGCCAGCTAAAACAATGTCATTTTTTTTCAGGAAGATGTTCCTTTTTCCAAGTACTGCTTTTTGCTCTCTACACACTTTCCATCTGTCTCTTGCCTATCCCCAGGTAAACGCTCCACTTTACTGGGGGGAATCCTCTGCTTCAAACCAGTACATTTTGGCCACAGTATCTTTCAGATATTTCATGAAATGCCTTCAGATAGCCATGGGGATAACAGTCCTGTACTCCAGCCATCCTGCAGCATTAGCTAATTATGCAGTTCCAGCTTCCTCAGATCAGCTTCCAAGGATAGTTAAGCAACCATCCTTTGGTTTTTTAACAACCCACTTGGCTCTTTCTTGTATCGACTATGTAGTGTTTAGTGTTTGAGCAACAGAAAGTTTGCAGCCATGTATAGACACAAAAAAAAAAAAAAGGATAAGGCATAACAAGGCAGTAATAAACTTCCACGTTATGCTTAACCCACTGATTCACTCCCACTCCTGCCATAACATTCTTTCAGGAGACCATCCTGTCATGCTGTATATAATAAGGTGATAACTTCTCCCATCATTCCATGGGATTTCTCTTTATTTAAACAACATAGCATCTTTGTATTCCAAATGTTCTCTTTGAAAATCATTTCAATAGTCTTGAAGGTTGAACTGTTCCAAGATGCTGGCAAATACCAACTGAAATTCCAGTGAGACATAATTTTAACATCAAGATCCTTTGTTTGAGCAATCTCTTTGCTCTGGGCTATATTCCAGCAACACCCTTCTCCGTTGTCCTAGGAGCAGAAATAGGAACTGTGAACATGCAGAACCCCTGGGGACCAAGTCCCTCTGAGCAACCAGTTTCCTGTTATATCAGGGGATGGTGTTTGCAGATGTTCTTCCTGTGAGGCCACCTGTGCAAACTGCACACATCTCCCCAAGCCTGCAAGTCTGCCTGTCAAGGTGTATCCCAGCCACAAACAAGGAGTTTTTTGTTGTGAAGAACCCTTGTAAAAAAACGTATGTTTTATTTTGACTGGAATTTTGTCCAGTAGAGGGAAATTAAAATAAGTCTACAGGTAGCTGCAAAAGCATATCTCTGCAGGTAGATCAATATTTGTTTGTGTCAGAGACATATTTCCAGCATTCCTTCATTTCTGCATCAAATATGAACTGAGTTTCAAAATGCAGCTCAAGTGACTGTAAGAACCACTTCTACAGGTTCCCAACACAACAGTTAATGAGTAAACTCTGGGTTTTCTCTTCTATCCCAAGCTACATAATAGCTTTGGTAACATGCAAATAGACCTTCTGTATTACTAGCGTAGCTCTGTTAAAGCCTGAGCGTGACCAGGGAGTTAACCAGGTCTGCACCACTGATATTTCCTCTTTTCAGTGGAAATTCCCTCTGGGTTGAGCATGCACCTGTGGTAGGTGACCTCTTTCTGAAGGAGCTCACGTTTCTTTGGATCTCATTTCCAACTGATGTGCTTAATCTTATCACAACTATCTGTGAGTTCATCAGTTCATTCTGGAAGTGGCTAGTGTGGACCAAATCCTCAGCCAGACATATATGCAAGCAGGAGACGTGTCAATAGATAACTCCTCTGGTAATGTCACAGAGGTCCTAGAAGAATCAAACAAGCTAAACCCAGACCTCTCACCCTGATAACACTCCCATCCCCATCTTTTTGATCCAATTCCACCAGCTGAAAGCCATCTTTAAAAGGTTTGAAAGAATTTATGTGAAGCTGCTGGCTTTCAGCACAAGTCGCCTAGGTGACAAGGGTAGGATCTTTAAGATACATTGAACTATTTAAAAGCCAAACAGTTCTGGTCTTGGTTTTGGGTTTTTGTTTGAATAACTGCAACCATGAGAAAGACCCCACAACTGGTTGAGAGCATAGTTATGCTTTGTCAATACCATAAATATCTTCTTCTTTAAAAAAGTAGCCATAAAGATATCTATATGACTGTACCGGATCTTACCTCACCTCACCACATCTCTGTTGTGTTTAGAGAACACTTTCCTTTACCTCATGCTTTGAAATATTTGTATTGCTCCTCATTTAAATGTATAGCAATGCCTGAAACTGCTTCATTAAAAACTCAGAGTCCACAATCTCTCCTTATCCTGTAATGTTTTACTGGAGATGACAATTACTGGAATTACACATCTTGCCACCATGGACCCATTCTCTATGTGTGGCTGGTGTTTAAGAAATATTTAGTCCCTGAGCACCAATTAGATCCTACTACAAGCCCACAGCAGTGCTAGCTGCCAGAAATTCCCTCCACACGTTTACTCCCAAGCTGTTGCTCTGGTACTGGGGTGGTAAGGGTGAGCACATCTGGCACAGGTCAGACAAGCTCCTGTCCACAGTTCAGCTTCAGCAAAGTGGTGGTTCCAACCCAGCACATGGTTTTGTGGTTCCCATAATGCTTTTATCAGCAGATGTTACAAAATTACATGTGTGATATTAAAAGAGTTTTGTAATGCATTTAAGCTTTAAATTACCAGTATACCTCAGCCCTGACTGAATTGTAATATGTGGTTTTGTAATATCATTGCCACGATAAACATTTATTATTTGCATATTCACCTATTCCAGCTATACAACAACTGAAACAACTTTGTTCCAACTTATCACAACCACTACAACAACTTTCTTTCTTCACTTGTTCCCACCTTAACTTAGTATGTCTTTCATCTGTTTCTATCATGGAGAATATAGACAAGGTTGAAACTGTGCTACTAGAATTATTAATAGATTTGGTTTCTTGTCTTTCTGTCTTTCTCATCCTTCTTTCTTATCCTTCTTTCTTGTCTTTCTTTCTCATCTTTCTTTCCCCAATCCAGAAGTATTTAGCAACAAAAGAGTCTCTGAACAAAAATGGTGAAAGGACCCCTTCCTGGCTGAGGAATTTGTTTGAGCTTGCTGAGTTAATAGCTCACAAGAATTGAGCTATAACAAAACCACTTCATTCCCGAGACAACAGACATTCTGAGATAAATTCTGGAAACAAATCAAGGATTTTTTCTGTGGGGAAACTCATGTGGTCCTGTGGAGCAAGAAGACTTGTAGGAAATGTCTTTGAAATCAAAGTTTATGAATCACTGGTGTCTATAAAAATTGCTTGCAGATGTTATAAAGTGCCCTTTCTGTTTTGATTGCCAAGGAGGTAAACTGGAAACACGGTAGCTGTAAAAACAAGGCGTGAAAGGCTGCTCAGTGTTCTACAGGTAATGGAGAAAAACTGTTATTTTTATTATTTGTATAATCTGTTGATGTAACTTCTGCAGCTGATATCAAAGCACAGATCTAACAGGTTACTTCTTGACTCAGGCTGGCCCTTCTGCCTTTGTGCTACGCTCTGCTGTTTACCCATATACGCAGTTTAAAAGAGTTTCCATCAGCATCTCTGATCCTCCCAAAGTGTCAATCTACTTTGTTAGAACAGCTTTCAAACCTCTTCTCAAATCTTAGCACTTGTGTCATGACTTTCTCTGATTTTTTTTAATTTTTTTGCCTCCTTAATTTATTCACTTTTGTATGCTTGGGAAATGTTGTACCACATCCTTTTAGTCTTCTTTTGCTGGAAACAATGCCCAAGTGATAAAAATTTCAAAAAGAAATTATAAAAGTCTGGGATCATGCCTGCTTTCCAGCCATGCTCCTACCACTTATAAAGAGATTGAAAAGCACTGAAAAAGTCCTTATCTAGAGGTAGTAATACTTCAAAAACCTGAGTTAGCTGGTGAAACGGCCTTGGAAGGGCTGCAGCAGAGTGAAGTGTGTGTGACAGACCCCAGGATTTCCCTCAGTTGCCATAAGTTAGCCTAGCTGGCTGTTAAGGAGTGCCAGGTACACTGGTGTTATCCACTGTCATGAAATGTCTTCCTATAAGAACTAATTCTGCAGAGCTACTCTAGCATCCCTGCCGGATGACTTTTAGCAAGCTTAAAGATATTTCTTCTGTTTTCTATAATGGAACTTCGCTTTTCTCAGTTTCCTGGGTCACGTATTGAGGAGACAGGAATCATCCTGAGATCTCAACTCTGGTTTTGGTTAAACAAGCTTCATGAGAATTTATTTCATGACAACAGCACCACAACCAGCAGTACTTTGGTTTCATAGTTATGAAACTACTTTTTTCTCCAGTAGAAAGGAGGAAGAGGAAAAGAAATATTTCCTTTGTTTTGCCCCTCACATGAATGGTTGGGTACATCTGAAAATAAAATCTGTCTGGGAAATAATTCACTGAGTTTAAGTAAGTGATGAAACAGCATGATGTATAGATTTAAATTGTTCAGGCATGTGCTGCGTGTAACGCTTTGGATATGTAACAGGACATTAAGAAATCTGGACTTCTTACTGAATAAAAAATATGGTATATATTACTAAGCCACTCCCCTGAGCATCTGTATCAAAGACATTGCTTTAAGACTCTCATTTTCACTTGTGCCACTGAACGTTGTGCTATAGAGGGGAAGAAGTTAAGCTCAGCATTTCCTGTCCTTGATTATTTTTAGAAAATCAAGGTACTGTTTGCATCTGTGAAACTGCTGCATCTCCACAAAGCACTTTGTGCCAGGCTGCTGTAATATTGTGCCCAGAGGGAGCTGAAGGCAAGGGTCAAAGCAGGTGGTGGTCTCGGTGCACCCTCCACCTGGTGTCGGGTGAGTGAAGAGGGCACAGGGTGATGGTGGAGCTGCTGGTCATGCAGAGCCAGAAGAACGGCACCTTTTTTTTTTTCATTTTGCTATCCTTCATTTCCACTGCGTGAAGATGCAGAGTCGGAACAGTCTGGGCTGTTTTTCAAGATGGTTTTAGTGACGTGTTTGAAACAAGATTAGTTTCACATTTTCTTTGCTTGCACTGTCTATGTCTGCTGCCTAATGATGAAACACTGTGCTCAGTTTGGACATGAGAGATGAGGCACAGGAGGCAGTACTACAGCATGGGTAAAATTGGAACAAATTGCATCAGCATTAAAAAAGGTCACCTGCCATTTAAAGTTCATTATTATTTTATACAGAAATAATTTACTGAGCTGTAAGTGAGACAAACGCCTCTGAGACTTGATATCTGAAGAGAGAAAGACACTTCTCACAGCAAGGGACAGTAGCTCCCCTGCAGCTACAGAAGTGCAGTCCCCTAAAACACACAGGCTGAAGTACCCGTGGGTGGAGTTCTCATCTCAGAAAGTATGCTTCTGTCTGTGTTCTCCACTATCCCAAACTCCACATGACCCAGCCCTGTGATTATTGTTGCACTTGTGAGGCTGGTGCCTCCCTTCACCTGCACCCCATCACTAAATTGTCATAAACTGCCTGCAGTGAAGTCATCCCAGTTGGCCCTTGTCCCTACCCTGAGGCATGATGCTTTTCCCACTCTCAGAGTCAGATTTTCCATTTGTGATGGAAGACAAAGACTGCTGACACAACAAACCTAACAACCCCTACACTAAATACCTACTCAGACAACTCATGTTTTACTCTTCAGTTTACAGGCATTCACCGTTTCTTTCCAAAGTGACTGTCAAACCTGCCCTTTATTTTGCATAATAGAGCTTTTAATTTCTTTGGTTGCTTCTGCTTGTTCAAATCTTCCTGCTATGCTCCAAAACCAAGATGTACACTCTCACACATGTCCCTGTTTTTTCCTGAATCCTGATTATGAGTGGTATCTCTAGATTTGCATGAGTGTCTGTTGAAAATCAGACTTTCTGAAGACATATATCTTTCTGCTAATTCTTTTGATTTCTTTGTGTTGTGGCCAGAGCCCAAGAATTAATTTCTAGTATTATCAGGTGTCACCTTCAGCTAAGTCTGAATCCAATGAAAGGCTCCACAAAGTGTGTCACAAAGTGATTTTCCTTGCACAGAGGAAAAGGGTAAGTCACTCCTAAACTCCATGGCTAAATTATCTGATGTTGGCAGTGGTTCAGACACAATCTACCAACAAAATTAGTATCACTACCACTTCAGTTTCCATAGGTCTGGCCAGAAAGGATTTTTTCTCCCACACCTTATCCCATTTAATCTTGTTTCCTTTATCTTTATTCTTTCACTCTTTTCTTCAGCCTTAATTTCTCACGCTCCTCTCTGAGTCATTTTCTCAATCTCCACTTTGATTTCCCGTTCCAATTATCATCCATCTGTTAATAACACAAGGTGCAGGAAAATTCCAAATGAATCAGATTTGGCCTACATTTGGGGATTTTTTTTTTTTTAATTTTATTTTCTAAATAAAGCTTAGATAGGGATTGGAGTCTGAAGTACAAATACTAAAACCTGAGTGAACGAATTTTGGCTCCGGCATCTAGATAAAAGTGGTTATTCAATGACTTTGAATATCTACAGCTGAAATGTTAGGTGTTGTGTTTAGGCATCCACTTATAAAATGTTTTTAACTGCAAAATTTAAACATTTATAATGCCTACAATCTTCTGTAAGTGAACCACTAAACTTGTCTAGAAATAAATGCTTCATACCAGTAAAATTTAAAGTGCTGCATTCCAGTCTGGGGAAGGCTTTTATTCCACCCCTTGAGCAGGTTACAGGAGCAAAGAGCAACAGTCCATTTCCAATGATTTATATTCTAGTCTGATCTTTCTTTCCTTTACACCAATGTAATACAGAATTTTTTAAATAATTCCATTGTTTTTTTAGAAATTCCAATACTGGTATTTGAGGTTAAAATGAGGCTGTATCTTCAGTTAAGAATCAGATACTATTTGAAGAACCCCCTGTGGCAGGCTGAATCACATTACTGCCAACACAGACATACTCCAGAGCAAGGCCACAGCAGCCTCCCAGCCTCAAAGGGTGCTGGACCCATCCAAGCCTGGTCATGGAAAGCGATCAAAGCCCCAAGAAAGTGGAATCATGTCAGGGCACAGAGAAAAGTGATGAGACCCCAAACAGGTCTGGGAATTTGGCTTTTTCCCATACAGATTTAGTTCTCTCTTGCCTTTATTATTGTTTTGTTTGAGAATGGAGGAAGGAGAACTGGAGACCATAGGCACTTACCAGAAGCCAGAGGCACTGCACAGGCTGACAGCAATTGCGAGTTACTAGCAGATAAATACAGATCGAGACCCACCAACTTGTCTGCACCTGGTCCCCCCCTGGTTCTTTACTGTGCCCTTACCTTTACAGGCTCAGGATAACATCTGATCCACAGTGTCACCTTTCTCTCTCGTCCCCACAATGAATGGAATTTAAACAGAAATGATGAAGTTCTAATGATTTAGGGGAAAGGTTACAATCGATGTTCAGTTACTTTGCATTTTGAACATTTCTTAAGGACTCCAGCCCGGGTACACAAGTGCAGCCATAGCCAGAAAAGTAATCTCAGTGATGCCACGTTTCTCCTATTATGGTTAATTAAAGCGTTTCTGAGGCAAGATAGCGACATAAGAGTTCAAAAGGAGCAGCAAGAGCCTAATGAATAATAATCCCCATTCCAAAGAGTATATAGAAATTTGGGAAATTAGTATGAAGAGAACTATTGGTCTTTCTAATCCATCCTTTTTCTTTGGGCTGCTATTCATTAGCCATGCCCCAAAGTGCTTTGCACTCACTGCTGTGCAATTCCATGCTGTTTGAATCTTCCTCTTTTGTTAGGCTTTTCAATATCCTAATTATGTTTTTAAGTGAAAAATCTCTCTCTAAACCTCAGCCTAAACCTCCTTTTCATTTCTCATTTCTCGTCACAGTGGAAACAAGACAATGGCCACTACAGAGTGAGCCCTTTTTATATAACATTCGTTACATTTATGTTTCTTGTCAGCACTATCACTCAGACTACAGACATTCAAGATCTGCAAAACAAGCCACAGCTGTAACATAGCCAAAGGCACTGGCAGCAAGGCACCTTCAGTGAGCATCTTTAGGGAGGCTTTTACACTTGGAATTTTCTTTAGCTTCATGTTAGTTCTTTAATTATAAATGACTTTATTTTTTTAGACCAGCTAAAGGAATATGGTGACCAAAAACATATCTGGTGCCAATGGCTATGCAGATTTTATAGTGCTATTTGTAAACGTGGATTTTTCATTCCTAGATGCAATCTCTCTATCTTTGAACTAGGGGTCAAGATGCAAGTGAGCAGAAAGGTAGGCAAATTGCTTTTTTCCCCATTAAAAGTGATGAAGAACTTCCTTATACAATTTAAATGGCATGTCCATGGTGGCATGTGAAAGATGGTCTCCCTACAATGCATTTTTCTTTGTAAACATCCTGGCAGCATGCTTGAGTGAGTTCTGAATTGTCTTAGCTCTGCCTCAAGGGGAAAAAGTCAGTTGTCTTTATAATTCTGTGCTTTAGGATGTTTTAAAGGCTGACCTAGTCTAGGTGGAAGAGGCACTCTGTGGCACGCTCCTTAATCCGGGCCCTAGTGACAGCTGCATTCACAGCAGAGCACATGCTGAAAATTGATGGAGGTCCCTCCTGGGCTCAGCACCTGTGAAAAGGAAGGCATGGGAAGAAGGCTAATATCTGCTCAGGTCTTCTCTTGAAAGGGATTTACAACACGTGGCTCAAACCATTCAGACCATGGAAGTGCTTCTGGAGTCCCCCAAAGCAGTCATAGCTGAATCGTAGCATGTAAAACTTTTAATGCCTGCAAGTAGGAACATTAATGCTTCCAAAAACCATGTTGCACTTGAAACAAAGAACTGCTTCCCCACACCCCTGCTGGCAAATGACTAAACCTTTAGAACTTTTCTGTGATTTGCGTGGCATCAGGTGCAAAATGTACAAAAGTGATCAGTAGGTGAGAGCTTCAGGAATTCTGAAATGAAGTAGGCAAGGAATAAATTAAATTCCCAAATGCGATGAGATGCCAATTTGATCAGTTTCATTAGAACATCACAACATGAAATGCTACAACCAAATCAGTAGTTTCTCAGTACTATCAGTATTTTGACAGCTGTAACCCACTTGATTCTCAGAACTCACTAGGTACAGAGGTCTGGCTGACATGGTCCCTACCCTTAATGAAGTAAATATATTATAATACACTGTGAAAAACTCATCATTCTGCAGATTTACATGGACCTCTTGTCCATATAGTCAGTGTGTGTTCTATTTTGTGCACTTACATAGGCCCTTGACTAGGATTATAGTTATAATGCAGTTTTCCTTTTATAGAAACCATGGTTTCTGTAGCAGCAGATGTTAACTGACAGGTACGTTGCCCATCTGGCATGCTACATGATGTTCCATCTCACAAGTTCATGTTAGGACCAGCTCTAATAACTAACAGCATAAAAATCTTAAAATATCACACTAAGTTAGATAACAAATGTTTGGCCCTTTCCCACTAGCTGGTAAAGGGAAAGATGTAGCTTTCTAAGCAGCCTTGGATATCTCACCAGTATGGACATTCCCCAGGCATTTGATCCAGGCTAAAAACATTTGTTCTTTGCTTTGTTCTGAGCTCTATGACATAAATGTATAATGAGCCTCTTACTTGATCCCAGGAGGGAAACTCTTTCCATTTCCCAAAACCAGGATGGGAGTCTTGCTTTAAAGAGCAGCCAGCAGACAAACCACTTGGGACCTCGGAAGGTGACCTTTCATGTGCTTTGGCAAACACAGCCTCCCAGCATCCCTTCCTGTACAGGACTAAAACTCTTAGGATAGTTAACTCTCTTAAAAGATATATCTGTGACTTTCTCTGTCTTGACAAACTAAGCTGATGAGATTGGAGACTGGTGTAATTGAACCAATAGAAAGGTTTAATAATTGCCCAAGAAAATGTCCTGTGGGCTTAGAAGCCCAGGACAAGAACTGCAGTGAGATCTAAGTAATTCTGACTGACTTAAGACAACTCACTTTGATAAACAGCACCCCTGGGAATGTGCACTCTTTTGTCTTGGGGATTGTTGTTAAAAAGAGTAATAGGAAATAATAACAAATACTTGTTGCTTAATACTTAAATAAGAAATGTTTTTACTATTTTTTGTCTTTGGAGGATGGAGTTGCAAGTGTTCACATGCAACACAGTCTTTTTGAAAAATGCCCAAATGGGTGGGCCCAATATGTCCTCAGTGCTTGAAGATACTCAGATCTTCACCTGACTTCTTGACAAAAGCACAGAGAGCCAAAAAATGCATTCTTATTTTGGGACACAAATGGCTGAGCTCAGCAGTCAGTTTCAAAAGTGGTCTTTACAACCCTCCTTGATACCACAAAACCAACTAAACTGTCAGTAAGACTCCAGAAAAAAATTCGTGTTGACTCAGTTTGTTACAGGCAAAGATGATGTCACCCTGACATGACCTACAGCCCAAAGTGACCTGGGGAGGTGAAGAGACAAGGCAGAAGAGAGACAGCTGCCCTGTACAGCAGGAGGGCTGCAGTTTTCTGACACGGCACAGGTGCCAGCATCCCTGCCATGGCTGGGTCATGAGGAATAGCCAAACACTGTCCCACATCAGCTGGGCCATGGCCAAAAAAATGTGCATGGTCCTGGGATACAGAAGAATACCACAGCCTGCTCCTAGAGCCCACACACCAGAGGCAGCTGGCGGAAATATGGCCCAGATGTGTGAGCTTGATGCATAAAATGTGTGAGCTGATATATCTGCCCAGGTGCCACCGCCATTAATCTACACTATGTAAATCCCTCAGTAAATCCACCCTGACCATGGCATCCCAAGCCTGTTTCCATCAGCACTGGTTGCCCTTGAGCTCAAATGCTGTGGCAGCGCAGGCAGTACAACGCACCTGCATCATCTTCCTGGCACGTAACACATGAGTGACTCCTGGGGAGGGGAAGGCAAAGAGTGCAGTGCTCATGTCCTTGGATCATGAAGCTGCCTTTTGCCCTGCTTGAACTTGTTCCAGACCTGTGGGCATAGCTGGCTTGCTCTGGTCAAGCAGTTAGAGGAAACACCTGTGGGCTTGGAAAACAGGGGTCACCAATACATCACTTGAGGACAGTGTGGCATTGTCTGTCTTTAAACAAAAAAACATAAGCTTCACTTCTCTCCATCAATATCTCTTGATAATCACCCTAAACAAAACTAATATTCTAGGAATAGTCTGAGTGTTGGCTGAGGAACCAGCAAACCCTGTACTTTAATCCTACTGTCTCATCAATGGTTATGTGACTCTGATAGACTCCATTCATAAACCACAGAAAATACACTTCTTATTTTCCTAACTAGTAATATCACAAGGACTATTTTTGAACCTTTATAAATGGATTTGTGCATATTATGTACTGGCGACTAAGTACTTACATTCATGCCTTTCTTGGAAGTCAGTTTTGTTGCTTACTCAGATTAAGGATTAGGCTGTAATTAAACTATATTGTCTGTATTTGAATTATCACCAGATGTACAATAGTGTCTATTTGGACTTCTTATACATTTTAGTCTTTTTAAATATTAAAATATGGAGGTTAGAATATGCTGTCATAGGTCTCTCTTGCTATTATTTATGTAACAATAGATATACTACCACCTAAAATCACACATACAGAATGCACAATATAGATTTTTCTCCCTGTTACTGTCTATTATATTATCTTCATTATAACAAAATATGTCTTCCTCAGATGACTCTCAAGAGAATGAACTCTGTGCTGTGATCTCAAGAGCTTGCATTATACATTTGCCTGGAGCTTTCATTATTAATAGACCCTCCTTGAGCACCTCTTAGATAACTGACATTCACTTGAGCCCGCTGGATTCCAAAACTGCCCTGACCTTGCAGCATTAACTCAAGATTCATGGTCTTGAGCAGAATGGGTAAATAAAATAAAATATTTTTGTTATGAGGTCTCGAAAGTTGCTAAGCTGACAGCAAAATAGACACAATAAAAATATATTGAAGAATGTTTCCCTGGAACAATATGCTTTTATTCCCCAGTTTATGATATATTCCTATTATTTCAATTAAAGCAAACCAATATTTTATTCACTTCCAGTGCAGTGCTAGTATTTTGCAGTAAAAATAGTATAAATCACGTTGTGTTTATAGTTCTATTTGCATAGAAACTCTTTTAAACATTATTTTCTTGATTATTTGAACAGTCAAACTAACATCACAGTTTTTTTACAGTAGCGTGAGTTTTCGCCAGCTATAGTATGTCAGTCAGTACAACTGAAATATGAGCCCCTGGCAGGGATAGGTGTTGGGTTTGGTTTATGTCAAGACTTCCCTCAGGTTTTTCCATAGACTTCCTGATGAATGGTTTTTCTTTTTAACCTGTCCTGAACCTCTCCTGTGTTTTGAGTTACTTACTCCAAGAACATTGTTCCTTCATTCCCAGTCTTTGTAGAAGCAGATCCCAAGTAGAGAGGACACTCTCAGAAAAATCCCACCCCACTGTGGACAACACCAAAACCCTCTTGCTTTTTGGGGGTCCAGAACACGATCCTCAGCAATATGCAGCTGGCATCAGCTGTGCAAACCTGCCCTTTGGTGTTCTTTCCACCACTGAAGTTGATGACCACAACTAAGGTCATCAGTTGTGATGTTATGAGGATGTTTCTTGAACCCTCATAAGATACCCGGGTACCTGTAACATATACCGTGTGATGAAGTCCCCAGGGTTCATTCCTTCTAGCATGGCTGAATTTTCAAGTGTCTAAGACTCGTTCCCTTGCCTTCATAGCCGATTTGTCCCTCACAGAGTTTCTACTAAGTCAGGGGAGCATAAAGTTCCACTTAGAACACAAGGAGAGTTTCACCAGTGAAAGTTCAATACACATGTGATAAATCAGAACGGCTGACTAACAGCATAGATGTCTCTGCCACGTAGTTATGAGGAAACCTGAGGAAACAGGTGGGGAGAACAGGGCTTCTAGACACACATAATCCTCTGTCTAGGTTGACATACTGTTTCACAGGAGCTCTTTTTAGAAGCTGTGCTAGCAGAAGATGTGTAAGCTCTAGGCCATGACCCAGCAGCATGGTAGGTTCTGAAATCCTCACAACTGTGTCCTGTCATCCTGTCTGGGGTGTGAATTTCTGTTTGAGGGATGTGATGTAGCATGTTTTTAGAAATTCAAGTCCATTACTTTATTTTCCATGCAATCAATGTACCCTTTTTTAAAAGATTAGGCAAAGGGTTCTGTACGTAGACATATTTATCAATGGACTGTAAAAAGAGAGTAGAGAAACTATGCCCAAGGGTATTCATGTACATAAGCTCTCTGAATTTTCATTTGAAAGCAAATCACCCTCCCAAATGCAAATAAAAAGGTTGCCTCTGAAATGCCACCTTAGGAACCTAATTTAAGTGATTTGAATATACTCCTGGAAGTATCCTTTTCCACTGGCTACAGAAAAAGTCCAGGGTAATTGTCTGGGATAAATTATTAACTAAAGTTAGGTTCCTGAACTTAGTATGACTATCTCTATTGCCCATCTTTTATCTTAGTTAGACTACTAAAGGTGGGAAGCCAGCAGCTGGGGATACAAAAACATAAACAACTGCATCTGGTCAAAACATTAAATAAGTAAGCCAAAATATTTATAAAGGGACATGCCCCTCTTTTTAATAAAAATGCTTTTGAAAATATTTTGAAGACTTTCCCTACTGGGAATAATTTCTTCACACTCCCTAGAGAAGGACATAGCTTCTGGAAATCGTACTTATTTCGATTACTCAGGACACACTTGGGATTAACCCAAGGCAGAACGACACTTCAGAAGGATTCATGGGTTTTGGAATGTCTGGAAACCCTTCAAAGGGCACACCAATGCGCACAGAGGTAGGGGAATATTAAAACAACACAGAAATATTGAGCAAGAGCAGTTCCAGTTCCTTCCCAGAGGTGTTTGTGGCGAATGACACATCCTTTTGTGGTCATTGGTGGCCCCTCTCCCACGGAGGGTGAGACACCGTCAGTCACAGCCGCCCCTGAGGGTCAGGCTAAGGAGTTGAGGTACAAAGCAAATGGGAGGCAGAAGAACCATTCACAGTCCTGTGCGGAAGAGTAAATGTGAAATGTCACAGTTTCTGCAAACTGTGGGCATGGGGCAGGCCTGGGGGTGCCAATCAAAGTGGGATATAAAGGGCTCTGCTCTGTTCGTGCTCCTGTGGAGGATAAGCTACCAGGCCTCTTAGGCTGACTTTGGAGAAAAGCCAAGGGTTTATCCCATGGGGAATAAATTAAACACATAAAATGTGAGTCATCAAGTAATGTAATTAGCTCAATTTAGATGCACTATTGACATGACACTAGTGCTTATTACTAATGAATACCCTGCTAGTGAATCATTAATAATGGGAGTATCTCGCTACCATGCTTATGAATGCTTCACTGTGGAGGGGTGGAAAGTTCATTTAAGCTGTTGGATTTTGTGGCCCAGTTGTTTGCTTCACTTCTGACCTTTTTGATCAGCTATTCTGAATTAAGTTTGTGAACAAAATGAAAGAATATGAGTTGAGTTTTGAAGGAAATTGGCTGCCAAGGGTAATGGGCATGTCTAGAATACTTTCAGTACATTTTTTTGCACTACACTTCCAGTTATGTGCCAGGAAGGGTGTGCAGAGGGCACAGACATGTAGGAATAAGTGTGAATAAGAACCAAATCAGCAATGAGCAGCTCTAGCAGAGGATAGAGACCAGGGAGACGCACAGATCTATATTCTGGGACTGCACGGTGTTTAGGGCCTCTCTCAGGACTTGCTGCTACATCCTGGCATAGCTGCTACTTGGTGAAATAAATCAGGGGACTCCAGGTGCATCAAAACTGCATGGACAACAAGTTTGTACTGGAAACACGAGCTGGAGCCTCACCAACATATTTTATAGCCTGTTTGGAATCTGAGCAGTAGGATGCAGTGATGGGGTGTCTTGTGACAAGCTGGCTCAGCTTCTGGTTCTGAAGCAATTTAACCGATGAGATTTTGCAAGTCCAGAATCACTCTTGTTATGCCCTTGCTAAGTGAATGAAGCCTTCCCAATACCAACATTTTCCCACGCAAAAAGGAACACCTTTTTGAAAAGACATGTCTACCTCATAGAAAATAAAGTTTTTGATTAAAAAAAAGTATAATTTCTCTAAATATTGGGGTAGTCAAAGTTATCAGTCCAGAGCCTGGGGCACTGGACAAGCACCCACAGACACTTGCCCCATGTGACCACAGTGCGACCTCCAGCAGCAATATTTCATTTTCAAACCAGCCCCAAAATCGGTCCTGGATTTCCCAGTTCCATTCCCCAAGGTCCTTCCATAGTACTGAAGACAAAGTTTCCTGTGAATAGGGTGCTTGTAGGGTGTCAGATGAATAGCAATTGTATAAATACCATCTTAAAAAGAAGAGTTCACTCCAACAGCTAATTAATTAAAAATCTCCCTTGGATGGGGGTGCTCCAGGCACAAAATTAATAGCTCTGAGCAAGATGACTTGTAGAAGCTTTTGTTTTACATAGCCCCAGGTGTTTGGTTGTTTTGGGGTTTTGGTTTTTTTGGTTTGGTTTGGTTTGGTTTTTTGGGTTTTCTTTGTTAAATGTCCAGCTGAAAAGCAAACAACTCTGTCATGAAGGCAAAATGTTTCAATTTCTGCATTGTTTTTTTCCCCTGAGATTCACCAGTTGAAAACCAAATCAGATTTATTTAAGGGTAAGCATTTTATGAGTTTACAGGCACATTTTGTTCTGAATTCCTAAGTATGGGTCTGATTTGTCTGAGCAGTATTGTATCTCTGCTGCAGACTCACCACCCGAAAAGACAAACTGGTCAGGGTGTTTCATGACCTTGACCCTCACCTCTGAACTCACTTCATCAGCCTGCAGAACCGAACCCAAATTAATGTACTCCAACTTGCATGGCCTTTCAGCTCACATCCTGCACAGCCCCTTTTGCATCAATTTTTCTCCTCTTTCTTAATCTAGGTGAGTTATGTGAGCCGTAGGAATTGGCTAACCCTTGATGTACTGGGTTGTATCAAACTATTTTGACAAAGGTGTTAGGATTTTAAAAAGAGTGGATCAAAAATCAAACAGTATTTATGATTTATGAACTGAAACAGTTCCTCTTGTAGAGATCATTTGCTTATGAATACAATGTTTCAAAAGACCATTCTCTGAAAAAGAACCCAGAACCATAAGTGATCATGTGGTGCATTGTTTTTCATAGACTGCATATTAGTTTAGTACAGTTCTATGAAACTGTGAAGGAAAAAAAATATACTTCAGGAAGCAAACATTACTTGTAAGCTAGATGATTGCTGTGTGTGCTCTCCTGGGTTCTCTCTCTGTCTTGGAGGGGACTGCAAATGATTTGTAGTTCAAAAGGCAGTGACAGAGAGTAGAATAATTCTCCTGGGAGCCAGATCCATTTTTTTCTGGTCTGCCGTACATCAGACAGAGCATTACAATATGGACTGCAGATGATAAAAATGTGAGTCTTCCTCTCCTTATAAAACGTACAACTATTTGCCAGCGCCTGTGTGACTCTCCCCAGCAGACTATTCCTGTGTGAACATGCAATACAAGGTCTCAAAATCTCCAATCAGATATGGGGGTATCTGAAACCTAACAGGGCTCTGCACAGTCTAAAGCCTTGTATCCATCCCATGATGGCTCAGATTTCAGGATCAATGCTCTAATTAACCCAACTTGAAAAGTATGCTAAAAAAATGGTTTTTGCCAAATAGAGGAGAATGAAACGGAAGAGTCATTTCCAGTGTGAACAGACATGTCTGTGCCATAAAGACAATTGGGGTTAGTTTCAACAGAGTTGTCAACTGTCACTGTCAACCCTGGGAGTGTTTAATCATTGCGGTAGTGATATATCCTTCAGTATGGGAGGTGCTATTAAGGTGTTGTATTTCCTCCTAAAAGGTTCTAACAATCTCCTTTCTTAGAATGACTGCCCTGGTGTTACACAGTCAGCAGCTAGGAGCAAGCAGAGTCCTTTCCATCAGTATTCAGATTTTCAGTGGGTATTTCTTGCTTCTTGGGTCATAACAATGTTTGACACATGAGGGCTGTGTGTCCCCAGTTTTGCCCTTGCTTTTATTCCAGACTTCTTTCCTTCCCAGTCCTGGTTTCTCCAAGTTCTGCTCCTGAAATGCCAAACATTTTCACTCCTTGCACACAGATGAGCTTTGCAGCACATGCACAGTAAATCCAATATTTCACTGTCACATTAGACCTGTTGCACATGTGCACATTCTATGTGCTTATAAATGTGCAGAGGACACCTATAAGCATTTATAGGACATGTTTGTGACTCCAGTATGTCTTCCTCGTCCTCCTGTTCTGCTGTCCATAGGGGGACAATTATCAATAAAGGGGTTTCCATTCTGGAGCCCTGTGGAGGACGATGTGTTGTACGTGTGTTGAGCCAGACTGCAAATGTGGTATGGCAGGGCTATAGGCTGCTTTCAGCTTTTGTGAAAACTTTGGTGTCTGGGCATGAGCTTCAGGAAAATCTGGGCCCAACAGCAGATCCTGAAACATTTGAAAATCTGGCTCACAGTGTGTGTTCTTCTGGTTGCTCAGCAACATCTGCTGAACAGAAAGTTCAGTAACAGTATTGCAAAGAAGCTTGGCTTCACACCACAGTTCAGGTATTCAGCAGCACTTGCTGAAGATGGTGCTGGCATGGCCAGTGTCTCCCTCCTGGGGAAGGTGACCCCCACTCTGGCCCTGCCCCGCTCTGCCACAGCTGCTGGGGGCCACAGAGCTCTGGGGGGCTGCATGGGGCAGGTGATGCTGAGTGGCTGGAGATCCTCCTTCAAACCCATCCTGCCACTGCAAGTGCCTGTCCCGTGGCATTGGTGGCTTCCGAGAAAGCCCCACAGTAGCACTGGACTCATCCGCAGACCTGCTTTTCTCTGGCAATTTATCTGTAATGCCTCTAAAAACTGCTGTATATGTAAATGATTTGTGTATATATTCCTCAATCTGTTCAGGAACTATGTAGAGGAGCTGAGAAATACCCACCTAACTGACAAGTGTAACAGACCATAAATCTCAGTTTAATAAACATGGAAAAGAACTGACCCCAGGGTGATTTCAGAGCTGCTCTCACCATGTTACATTTCAGTTCCAGGCACATAAAGTTTCACACTTCTGCATAAAATTCTTCAGGTTTGTAATCTCGTGCTGAAAGGTGGGTAAGGCTACTGAGAGCATGGTTTGGTTGCAGACATAAATAGTCCTGCATGGTTTCCTATAGGAGACAGTTTACTACTCACAACACGTGTACAAATCACAGACATGAATATTTTTGAACTGGTCTCTGAATATCCCACATAATACAGAAACCAGTGCCTGTATTGATGATACTGTAAAATGAAAATTTATTCTTAATAATCTTGTGAAAAGATAAAGACTTTTCCCTATACCCCATTTTTGGGGGTGGTCTTTTGTAGCTAGTTACTGTGGTGGTGATGATATAATATTCCATGTTGTCTATGAATATGTCCCTATATTTTGAGGGACAGCTGCAATTATTCCCAGCTTTCTGATTTACATTGGTGAATAGTCTTAATATTAATTTATGTGCCTGGAGCTTAGATTTATATTTCTTCACAAGTTTAAAAAAGCTAGTAAGTTTTATGAACCTTCCATCCTCCCAGCACCTCCCAGATTTGCCAACATCTTGTGCTGTTACTCACAGTAATCGACTTCCCATGAAGAAGATGGATTTCTAAGAGGAGGCCTATGCTGTGGTTTTGTGATTGAATAACATTCTTCCAATCTTCAGAAAAACATAGGTGAGCTCATGCAATTGGTGAGCTCCCTTCTGCAGTGGCTGGTTAATAATGCAGTGGCTCTCCAGCTCATTTTTCCTGTGCTATAGCTCAGCTCCATTGAAAGCACACCTTTCAGTCAAACGAAGCTGACATAGCCTAATTTATTTTTATTTTATTTATTTAGTTAATATTACCTCTGTTCTCCTTTGTCCCTCTCTTCTTTTAATCACTCCTCAGCAACTGAAAAAGGGGGCAATATTTGTGTTCAAACCCATCATGTTCAGATTGGTTTGAATTTGGGTAAAAGGAGTTCACAAAGGCGAGCAAACAACTTCCCTGCAGAAGTGCCTGAAATCACCCATGATAATAATTTTCACGTTATCTCTACTGTAACTCTCTGGTGATATATTTACTGCCTGTCCTGGCAGAGCGACAGCAGTGCTATGTGGGCAAGTCCGTGGCCGACATTCCTGTGTTAGTAATTCTGGCTCCTTGCACATACCAGAGGAACTGAAGCATGGCACAAGTGCCTGCGTGTTTCTTCAGTCTAAATCCATACACTTGCTCTTAAGCTTTCACCAGCCTGGCAGAGGAATCTCTTGTATTCAGCCTTTCCTCTTCAGCATATAGACATTTTTATTAAGTTACAAGAGTGATGAAATGTTGATATCATCTTCTGCACATCTGATACAAATCAGGAAGTCAAATTTTTACTCGTAAGAGCAGTTCAATTAATTTTAATGAGATCATTTTTATGAGCATAGTGGATAGATATCAGCAAAAATTGAGCCCTGATTTTTTTGTTACATTTGTTATGAATGAAAATGACATAGATGCAAAACTGGGACAAGAACCCAGTGAAACTGGGCAGTGCCACAAAGGGTCCTACCAGGGAAATCCTGGTTCCAATGAAATTAATGGGAAACCTGATGTACAGGACGAGTATCAGAAATACGGAGTATAACCACAAGAATTCTCAGGCATGTGGTCTTAGTTAAACAGTTTAGAAATTTTACTTTTTACATAAAATCTAATATTAAGAATATTTGGGTCACTTTAGAACTCAAATAATTTGAAGAGCTCTTCATTTCAACAGATCACCTTTCATATGGTGGGGTTTCTTATTTGTGGTAGAAGACTAAAATTTGTTTCTACCGAAGAACATAATTGTGTTCTGTGTGAAGCATTGTAGGTGAATTGGGAGTATGTGATATTTTTTTTCTAATTAAAGCCAAGCTTTTGCCTAATTACATCTGAGTAAGGATTTCAAAACTTGAGTCTGACAGATTTTGCATGTGTGATAATGTTATTGTGGCAAATAAATTAGATTCAGCCTTATGAAGCTACGTTCATTGCAGGAGAGAGAAACAGGAGCAGGCCAAGACAATTTCATATTTACAACAGCTGGAAACTCCTTGTGAAATTTAGCTTTGTGGGCAATATTCTGAAATAACCTCTGAGAGCCTGTATCCAGGCTGAGATGGGAGCTGGAATGGTGGGTCAGAGGTGCTCCCAGGTTTTCCAGCTGTATCCCTTGTCTTCAGCTGGGGCTTCTGCAGAAAACCCTGGGGCTTGGGTTTAGAAAAAACATATGATACTTATATGTGTTGGGGCCTATAGAAAAAAAAAAGAAAAAGAAAATAAGACTGCTATGCTTGTTATATATCAATGCATTCTGAAAAGTATTTGAGTTCCCCTTTCAATAACCAGCAAGAAAATATTTACTATTATTTTAAGCTTTCTGTAGTCCAAACAAATTTACTCATTAAAAACAACAGAGCAATAAAAACAAACATACCCAACCATGTAAATGAAATGCAAAAATCTGCCAGTCATTTGTGAAAGTGGTTTTGATTTGACTATAGCTAAATTGGTAAGGGTATTGTTTTCCCTCAGTATGATTGATGTGGGTTTACATAAAGGGTTTAATAAAATAGGTGGCATTAGGGAAAAAAAAAAAAAAAAGTCAGAGATGTTATTTTCACCTAACGATATTGAAAGGAAAAAGCAATAGACACTGTGGAGGTTTTTTAATCAAATATACTCTGTACCATCTCTTGTGAGAGGAAATTCAGAGCTACAGTGATAAATGCTCAATTACTTACAGAAATAAGTAACATAACTTGTATTTTGCTTTTCCTATAGTACACACACAGGCATCTCTGAGCCTGAGCACACTGTGGCTGGGTTTCCAGTCAAGCTGATGCCCAGTTGTGTATGTCTGCAGTAAATCTTCACCTTCTCTGCATGATTTGCTGTGTCTAGGGCACCTTTTCTCATGTGAGAACTTAATGGCTCGATAACCATAAACGGACAGCTGGCTTAGCAGGGTGGTAACTGTTTGCTCTCACCTCCTAGTTAGTGGGAATTTAAATGTATAGAAACGCATGTGCAATCCTTGCTTGTAACCTGATCTATTGGAAATATTCCTTTATGTATAAGCTTATTACCGTGGGGTTATGTGTCATGTATCAGCAGTGGCTTTGTAAGACCCATTGTAGTAATATAGCTATTAGCAATGAGCTCAGCCTGGGTATCCCTGAGCTCCTTCAGAGGCTGGATTCACTCCTCAATCTGAGCCAAAGGGTCATGCCTATTTCCAGCTTCAGCCACCTCCATGCATGCTGTGCAGAAAAGTCAGAGGCATAAGGAGATATTTAGAAAAAAAAATACCTGAATTGCCTGTCCTGAAAGTACTTGTGTGGCTGCTTGTATAAATAAGGAAAAGATCAAGTCATTAAAAAGTTTCTCTTTATTTCTCCCTCTTCCTTTCTCAGGGTTGTGTTGATGATATTTAATTTTGGAGGTGATGCGTTAAAAGCCTGGTTTGCGTGGGGCTGCGATTCCCTGTGGTTTCCCATCTGCAGAGGCAGCAGACTGTCTCCTCTTTTACAGATCAGGCAGACCTGCAAGGACAGTGACTAATTGCCACCATTTATCATTCTTCCAGGCACCCTTTCAGGTGATCTGATTGAAATCTCCTACTTGTCAGCGGTTCAGGAGCCATCAGGTCACAGGACCACCTCAGAAAAGCACTGAGGCTTCGGTATCCATTATTGCTCTGGCTGCTAGGGCACTTAATTACTATACCACAGAGGTACTAAACTGCATGTACATCAACTGCCAATAAAACTTAAGTCTTCAGTATTGCCTTTAGAAATACTAAATTCAACAATAATTTCAGCTTTGTGATTCCTGCTCCCTCATCTGACCAGGATGGGAAAGAATGGACTCTGCAGGAGGACAGTTGTTTCCAGGAAAGGGAGGATACAGGAGCAAGCAGAGGCATCACCACGTCTGACCCAGACAACTGGTTGTTAATTGAACTGCTTCCCTTTAGCTTCCCGGCAGCATTCAGTGCTGCAGGAAGGCAGAAGACAGCAAGTGCTCAGGACCGGGGTGCAGCCTGTGAATCCCACCCAGGGATTGCTGACTGCATGGCTCTGACCAGCAGCAAGGTCAAAGATCCTGGAGACTCAAGGTGTCACCGACAGTTTGATTTAAATTCACCCGTCTGGGTGATGTCTTAGGCAATTAGTTGTGCCTCGTGGGTTATAACCCAGGGGGCTGAGATTAAAAACTATAAAATGATTTATTCAGGCTGGAAATTAAAAGCCTGAAACCACACGAATATCTGCAGAGATTGTGTTTAAGGGCACAGATTCATTACACAGTAATCGCCAGTGTGCTACCTTTAGGTGTTGCAAGAAAAAATTCTTCTGTAGAGAAGAATTAGTGCGATTAACTTTTTGGTTTGGGGAAATCATCAAGAAAAAAATAAAACAGCATATACCTGTAAACATTCCTAGTTTGCAGGTGAGAGATCTCAAAACCACCTGTTGGATGAAAAAAAGCACAGCTATGAGAGAGCTCCACTCAAATTACAGTGTGAAAAATAAAGCCTGAGTCTGTGTTGCTGATTGTACCCTTTTAGCAATGCCAAAAATAGCCTCAGAAAAATAAATTTATTTGTCCTGCCTGTATGATCTGTGTTGTTTTCCAAACACATCTTTTTCTTGCTGAGGATGCTTTCTTGGTAGTTTCTTCATCAAATAGCAATTATTTTAGTGTTATGAGCCATGAGCCATTACTAGGTTAACCACAGATTTATTACCATGATAGGCAAATAAAGCAAGTGCCCCAGCTTCCAGTGAGTCCTGCTGTGCCTGGAACTGTTCTGCAGCTGGGATGGTCTCTTCACTGCAGAGGAGAAATGCCTGTGCTGACTTTCACCAGCACCTACTGTTGCTTGGCTTGTGTGGCTACATGGGTGCCCACTGATGTGCATGGATTCCGTGATGGTAGGTCGATCCCAGTGAGTTACTGGGATGTGCAGGATGCAGACCTCCTAGTACAGCAAGCACAGTCTGAGCAATTCCTTGGAGAGTTTCTCAGATTCTTTTAGCTTCTTTTAAGGTTGGGTGTTGGTTTTTTTTAAAGTTCACAGAACAGCTGGGCTTGGAAGAGACCTCTCTGGAGATACCCAAGTTCGATCTCCCACTGACAAAAGGTGCAGTAAGACTTTTCTGTTCTTTTCATCAAATAACTGCTTTGAGATGCTTTGGATTCACAGAAGAAATCTACCAATGTTGTTAAAATCAACCCAAGCTGTTAAATATTTGCTTAGAGATGCTTTGGTTCACCAGCTGAACAGCTTGATGACTATAAACAAGTGACAATTCAATAAACATTTTGGGAACTCATGATGATCTGAACAACTTGATTTTAGCTTGTGCGGGCATGAAGACCATATTTACTGAACAGAGGGAAGACTGGCTTCTCTCAAGGAAGAAGGTCCCTGAGGCCTGAGGCAAAGGTACATCAAAGCCTGGGCAGGACATCAAGCACACAAGCACTGCTGTTGACTTCAGTGGGGCTGCTCCTGAGCTGAGGGTGAAACCAGCAGCTAAATGCTTTCCTGAGTTTGTGCTTTACCTTGAACAGGATTTTAAGGCATGATTGCAGAGATATGGTTCATTTTTTTAAGCATTAAACGATACTTCATGTTATTGCAGGATAAAGTAACAAGATGGGTTCACTTTATACACTAAATTAAAAAATAAATCTGTCCTCGGTTTTCACCTGAAGTTGACATTTCCCTTGCTCTCTTTGTGTATGAATTGCAAAGCGGTAGCCTAAGGGAAGGCGTTTGAAGAATGCTGTGTTTATAAATGGTCTATATTATATTTTATATATGTAGGCAGCAGCTCTGGTCTCCACTTTTAGGCCTGAGGGGAAGGCAATGGTTTCCTGTGCAGCAGAGCCCCAGCTTGTCTGTACGCAGGTACACAAAGCTCCCTTTAACTGCCTTGAGAGGAGCGGTGAGATGAAACATGCCCACTGATGGCTAACAGATCTGTCCCTCAAGACTGCTTTTCTCCGAACATGGCATTTGTTTACACTCAGCTAAAGCTTTTAGTATTTTCGGGCCTATAAGAGGATTTGGCTGGTAGCCTTGCTGTTGATTGTCATATTCCCTAGCTAGAAATGTCAGTTACCACTTCTCTTTCTTCTTCCGTTCATTAAACTTTTTGTATATTTTTGCTGTCGTTCCCAGGAATTAGTGATGACATATGCCATTTGCATATTACTGTAGTTCTTCCAGGGGATGTGAGTGCACACAGAGCTTGCAGCTTTTAACCCACTAGGGATTCAGGGGACCAGGAGCAGCATAATACCATCTGAATATTATTTGTAGCATCTTGTGTATAGAAAAACATAGTGAAAAAATAAAAGCTGTTCAGCTGGATCTGAATATGCATACATATGGCTTTTCTTTCATGACCGACCACTGAGCAATTTCTCTGCAGATACAGGATGATATTTATGGAATTTATGACAGTATAACTAACTGAAAGGATCTCACAGCTAAAATTGTTTAACCCTCCCTTTTATTGCCTTGTGGCATGGAATTGTCAGTGTGGCTGCACAGCTGATTTCTCAGATTTGCCACTGAATAACCCTCGTGGGGGTCGTTTCTTCACACTGCCTGCCTGAGAAGCTACCCCAGGCTTCCTCTGCTCCTCTCCTGTGCCAATGTCCAGAGGAGAAATCCTCTCCCCCTTTTCTTAGGAAAGAAGACTTTCATAATATACAGAATACCCTGCTGTGCAGGGCCAAGGCTCAAGCTCACAGAATTAAAAAGCTTCAGTCATGGTAGGATGATGCAGCCCAGCCGCTGCTGGTCCTCATTTGGTGGTTTCCACCCCAGATCACTCTGTCCAGCCATTTTTAGCCCCAGTTCAAACACAAACTCAAAGGAAAGTTCACTGATTATGCCAGCAGAACTGAGGAGGCAATAGCTTCAGGGAGGAGGGTGGGAGCAAGCAGTTGGGCACCAGTGGCAGTTGACTTAATTTGCCTACCACAGATGTCTTTGGCTTGTCGCAACAATGAGCTTGAGGTGCTTAACTACACCAGAGTCTTTTCACACACGTCTACGTAGCTAAAAGTTATGAGCTTGTCACAGCTCATAAGCTAAAGTCCCTTTGTTGTCTATAAAAGAGGCAAGAATCTCCAGAAGGAAGTTCATCTATTTTAGGTGCTTTCAGAACAGCTAATCTGTCTCCCTGGGTAATGGTGAAATCACAGATTAGGGCAATGAGGCCATATGGATTTGTCTGAGCCATCCAGGGATCCAAGAAACTTTTCAAGACTTTATCTTGTCCAGATTTTAGCAACACCAGTGAATACCCTGTGAGTGATTCATATAGGATCTGTCTTAGTATGAGTCTTAGACCCCCTTATTCCTCTCAAACCCGCAGCAGGACAGAAGGAGACTTTCTGCCTGTCACACTCCCTGACACGTTTCCCATTCCCATTATGGCCGTTAATACCATGTTTTGAGTCATGCTGCCCTGTCCCAGATGGCTAGATTAGACTATCTTTCTAACATCGGATGGCTAAAATCTGGGGAAACTAATTGCATTTTAAAGGAATAATTATGGCCACACTGGCTTTGAACTAGTTAGCTCAGTGAAAGTTAGCAAGTCACTACAGTAGCAGGGAGCTCAGCTCAGGCTGCAGAACCTGCCTTTATGAAATATTTTGTCAAATGCTCAAGCCAGCATTGCATTCGAGCAGGCTGCATCCGCAGCACTACCCAGCAACTGCCCAAAACATAATGCTGGATCAACCATGTTACCTACGTAGTAATGGAACGTGCATGATCTGATGCCCTGAGTGAGACTCCAGATTGGCTTTGGCAAAGGCTCTGACCTGGAAGGGCTGTCATTTATTATAAGACCCACAGTAATCCCAGCTCAATTTGTGGCCAGCGCTTGGCTTTTATGTATGATGAATTAGAAAGTGGGATGGTTCCTCCCCACACTACGGGTTTCATTTTACTCTTCTTTGTGAGAAATTCCTCCCTTTCAACCTACAGACCTGGGAAGCATTTCAAAGCCTGTCCTGTTCATGTGATAGTTTGGTAACTCCTCAAGAACTGGTGAATTTAAGAAGTGACATTGTTGCCCACTTTCAACTCCTGAAGCATATCTGAGAGCCACTCAGGTTTTTTCCATTTTGTACCACTTCTGGAATTTTAGAGATAACTTATTTGATCTTAGGTGGTAAAACAATGTAGCTACATTTCTAATAATTCAACCAAACCAGCTGAACATCTTCTATGTCAGCATGAATATTGCAAAGGGAAAATTCTTCTGACAAAACCTTTACTGAACATGCCCTACAGGAACTCATAAAAATTGCAAGTAGATGTTTACTTTTTTCAAACACACCTTGTTTAGTTTGTTTTGCTTTTATGTAGTGGTGGTGGTGTGGGGTTTTTTTTGAGGGGGTGTTGTTTGGTTTTGGGTTTTTTTTAGTGAAGTAATCCCTATAAAATAAATTCCTATAAGTACTTTTTAATTGCAAACTGCTCTGTGCATGCCAGGCTGTACATCCTCCTGTTATCCTTGGGACCGGGCAGTGAAGCTCTGCTAGTCACTGAACACAGCACAGCTGCCATCGGATTTGGTTTCCTCAGCCGCTTCCTGCAGCTCTGTGCTGTCACTGGGGTGCTCAGCTCTCCTTCTGCCCTCTCTTCAGCTTTCTTCCCCCTCATTTATTCTCAGTAGAGTCATATACTGTAAGGTAGATCAGCTCCGGTGTCTTTTCTGAGCAGTTTTCAAAGGAACCAGTACTCTTAAAGCATGCATAGATGAGTGTATCCAGTTTCACAAAAGCACACATAAATTGACTGGCAAGGGAAAATGCAGGCAATGGCCTCAGGGCCAGCAGGTAGCAGGGCTGCATTTGTAGCTTGCTCATCAGCAAATTATTTACATGACCTGAAAGCGCAGTGAGAGCATTGGTGGAGAAGGGAAGAAACTGCTGTAATTTTGAAGCATGGATGCACTTTCTGTAAAAATTCAAAAATGAGACCATATGCCAGGACTGGCCACACTCTGTTCCCTGAGACGCGCTGCAAAGACAGCACTGGGTCTTACAGGCTGGCCTGCTGTGTAGAGCTTCACACTGCAGTGTGTGTTTGAAGAGGTCTGCTGCCTTTGCATGAAGGGATGTTGTACTTGACCTGTTTAGTACACCCTCTCTTCAGCGCAGATGGGCTTTCTTCACAACTAGCCCAAAGGAAGTGGGTGACTTCTCAATGCTGTACAATAATAACAGTAATGCTGCTGATTTAACAGCAGCTCCTTTTACATTATTACTATTGTTCTTAAAACTTCACCTTTCAAGCTGGACTAGACTCCTGAAGAAGTGTCTTGATTTGATTTGTAGTTGTTTAGCTGTCCTTTATTTGTTAATTGACAAAACATGACATATTTTTGATTTTATGACAAATATTAAAACTGGGTTTTTTTTTAGCTGTAGCTTCTAAGTATTTCTTGGCTAAAGATTTGAATTTGGCACGCAAATAGTTCCATGGTCTGAAATGTTCCAGCATTTCAACAGACTGATGAAAGTCCATTTTCTTTTGTCTGGACTATCACAGTTAAGTATATGTGGCTTTTGTTGAACACACAAAGTGGTTGTTTTCCTAACTATCTGCCTCTCAATTTTCTCCTGCCTCTCTGCATGCTTGTGTAAGTAACCTGAGAGGAGTGTTCAGTCTCTGAGGCTACAACTATTCTAGTAAATTAAAAAGTGGCAAGAAATGTTCCCAGGCACTGGGCTTCTGTTGCCTGTACTCCTGAATTTTTAAAAAGGTTCAAGGGATGGTTTTGGCTCACGGCAAACAGCACTCTCCTGGACAATACCCAGGCATGGTTTGAGGGTGAACATGGGACAGAAAGTCTTCCCAGTGAGCAACCTGGATGCAGGGACCCTGCTTTGGAGGACAGGAGTGTGACAATGTGAACCCCAGTGCCAGCTGTGCTCACTGCCAGAGAGCTGTTCAAAGCACATATAGTTTATTACTTCAGACAGCATTTGAGTGGTATTAGGAGACCTCTACCTCTTTGATATTTGAAGGACCTATAAAATACCCCTCTCATTTCAAAGGAGCTGTAAATGGACCCACAGGAACTTTGAAGTACCAAGATGGTTAAGCAAGTAAGAAGTTCTGTGACGGTCAGCAGCGTAACTCATGCACTTGAGGTCAGCTCCAGCCTCGTCACATCTCTGGGCTGGAGCCTGAAGTAGTGAGCTTTAAGATGTCTGGTCTCACTGAGTTTGGATCTTCACACGACAGTCCCTTGTTACCTCATGTAGAGGTATTAGGAGAAGCTTTGCTGTAACACAATAGATAGACAATGAGCCTGGATGATCATTTATTTGCATTAAACTCTGGATGCAGTAACAACTCCAGCAGCCTCAGGGTAGCCATGCACTCACTGCAATAACTAAGAAATACAGCTCTGACCAAGAAATAATCATCCTCTGCTAGGATGGATTAGAACGGCATCTGAGAATGCCAAAAGAAGATTAGAAAAGATTTTTTTTTTTTTTTTTTAACCACGTTTACGATCACTTACCAGCAATGACAAACCACCAAGAAGTGAGCTGTAAATTTCAAGTCCCCATCAGTAGAGAAAAGAAATCCAGGGAAATAAAATCTGTATAACCTATGGGGAAGTCTGTTGGTCAGAGCCAAAGGCAGAAGGCTGCCGTGAAGGGAGGGCAGACAGAATATCCACATCAAGAAAAAGCAGCAGAGAAAAGAAGAGTTTGTCTATTTATTCAGACCAGAGGAAGGCCAGAATGTTGTGGAGTAATGTGGCATCCTTGTGAGGACCAGGTTGGTGGCCAGCCTCAGCGCCGTGTGGCTTGTCAGGTGGTGTTCTTCCATGGTGTGTGCCTGCAACCATTCCCATAACACTTGTTCCAACAGGAAGAGACTGGATACAGTGCACAGAGGTTGCTGGGAGTGCCTACCGGAGTAATAGCATAATCAGTACAGCCTGATACAATTACTAGTAGACAGCAAATAGGCTGGGTGTGAAAGAACAGCCCTTCCAGAGCACTATAGTTTGGTTATAAATAGCTGAGCACATGGACTTCTAGTACTTATTAAAGACATTTTACTTCTCCTTCTGCTTTGGATTAAAAACCAGCAACTTTTTAGAAAAAAGACCAGCAACTCAGACAAGGATTTTCTAAGTCCAGAGAGCACAGCAACCTCAAAGTGGGAAAGACCAAAGTTAATTGCTGCTTCTCTTCTCCTGCCCCATCCCTTGAACAATTTGTCATATCTGATTGAGGCTGGCTGACTTCAGAGTGCAGATGACAAGTCCAGGCAGGCAGTGCTGCTTGTACAGTAGGACTAGGAGGGAAGCCCAGGCAAATCCGTGCCAGCTCATGAAGTTAAAACAATTTTGCATATAAAAAGGAAACCATAACTAATTAACACCAGGCAGGTGGTCTAGCTGGAAAACTAAAATCCAAACTAGGTCACAAGGGAATATGGGACTTGGCAGATGAAACTGTAACTGAACCATCTCCCAGGACCAGCCAAGTGAGAGCAGAGCCAACTACCCTCATGAAAAAATATGCCTGTGCCAGTCATTTCTGGGAAAAACAAGCCAAGGACAAACGACTGCAGCTCTTAGAATGAGCATGTTTGCATTTAGTCTTCGGAGCTTTGTTTCTAAAAGAGTTTTTTTGTTAAATGCCAATCTTATCTGGTCAGAGTCACAGCAAGATCAAAATCAGCCTTCATGATGCTTTAAGAGAATCATCAGGGAAGATGATTGTGGAGGTATGAAATACTAAAACAAAGAGAAGAGTGTGAAAATTTATGTTAATTTAGGTGGGGCTTGGAGGAATCAATAGACCCTAATGCATTACAAAAGCAAAAGCAGGCACCAGCAAAGTACAGCGCTGGCAATATATCAACTACTGCATCAGGGATTGTTAACAGAATGGGGGGAGGAAGATTTCTTTGGAGGAAATAAATGGAGAAAGTGGAATTTGTGGGGTGAAAGGCTCTGCTCTTATACTGAAAATAAGGACTGATCAAATATAAGTACAGTGTCTTCAAACTTACCATGAGTAGCGTATGGGCTTTGGGAAACTGAACACCCAGGTCACATTTTCAACTGGTGGCCCTTAGGGATACAGAAATTACACCCTGCACTCAAATTCCTGAAATGTAATCCTGTGACATACCTAAACGAGAGCGCAGACTTATGGGGACTTACCCGCAAGCCGGAGAAATAGTTGGTAGGTTTGGACTTTTAAAAGCTTATGAAAGCTTGCAAATGTGCAGTGCAGCAGGATTTACAAAGACCCAGCTGTTTCTGCTGCTGCAGGTAGATTATTCCACTCACCTCACTATGCCCATGGTCAAAGTATGTGTAGTTCTCTTCATAAAAAACTTCTGCTCTGCATTTAAAACATATTAAAAATACAGCCTGTAAGGTCAATTGACTGCAGTTTAATGGAGTCCTTTGGCAAGCAATTCAGTGAAGAGTGAATTGCAATCAGCGAGCAGGAAAAGTAGCTCTTTAGCTTTAATCAGCCTCGTGGTACCATTTATACCTCTTACTATAAACACTGTTATGGTAATCACATAATAATTCATATTCATACTTTACTAAGATTATGATTGTTCTCCTTTACATTACAAAGCTCACACGCAGTTGCTCAGGTATGTGTAGTGTTATACACACGCCTAAAGTACAAAGGACCAGACTCTTAGTTGGCCAATACTGGTGTAATCCACAGATGCCCAGTGGAGCCCATACACTTGCATGAAATCCCCACCTTGCAAATATTTTTCAAACCTATTTAAATATGTATAACACAAGACATAAAATACAAAGGGATCAGGATTTGCTTGTCAAGAATGTCTGGGGCATGGAACAATGTCTTCAGACAGATCAAGCTGGAGTACTTGAAGACCTACCTGTCCTATTTTCTCCATTGCTAGCTCACTGGACCTTCTCCCAGCCTTCAGTTCCACATTACGTAAGCCACTCAGGGTAACGTGGCCAGATAAACTTCAAAACTCATCAACGTGGTTTGAGCTAATCCACTAACCCTGTGTTGAAGTGTATTAGGAAACACTTGCCATGCTCACTGCTGAGGCTGTGTTGGCATAGCAAACATCTGTCAGGGTGAGTAACATCTTCTGGCACCACCCGGTTTGCAAGGTAAAAGGGTCATGAACAGGAGAAATGTGCCCAGTCACAACAAGTAGTTCTTCCCTTAGGGAGACAGAAAGGAGATGTGATTTATCATACAAGGCACAGGAAACTATTTCATCCAGAAAACAGCAGCATGGAGGGGGAAAAAAGCTAAGTCTGGGAGGACATGAAAAGGGTAAAGTTAATACCAGAAGTTGGAGCAGCAGCATGAGAATATATTTTATAGCACTTAATCCATGAGAAGAGCTGTCAAACTTCTGCACCAGGCTGGAAATAGACCATGAAGGAATTAGCATCCATTTCATCAAGACGAAAGGAGAGTTTAGTCCCCCTTCCATATCATATTGTCACTAATTAACTGCTCCCAAGACATTGCCTTGCTGACTTCTTTTCTGTGTCCCTCCAAAAGTCCTCAGTTCATAAAAAAGAACTGATTAAAAACAAAACAGAAATGTGACAACTGTGCATCTGACATCTCTTTTTTTTTTTTCTGTGTTCTACTTTAAGCAAAAGATTGTCCTTCCAAAAGGCAAAAGTCCACTCTGAGTGGGCGCTAAGCTGGCTGAGTACCAGTGTTTTACAGCTCCATGACCTGCTGCAGGAAACTGTCTACTCAAATCATATAGGGGCCAT
Source organism: Ceryle rudis (assembly GCA_033439905.1). Lineage (NCBI taxonomy): Eukaryota > Metazoa > Chordata > Aves > Coraciiformes > Cerylidae > Ceryle > Ceryle rudis. Next base: position 42,170 of record JAAGNO010023019.1, on the reverse strand, counting down.
CTATATTTTGTGCACAGAAGAATGATGGACTAATGTACACAGTCATTATAATCTCTACAGAAACATTTCTCATTGTCTTGAGGGAAACCTATCTGAATCTGTAGGAAACTTTATTGCTTATATTAAAATTATTCTCTTGGACAATTATTATACCTGTTGACTTGGGCATTCAGTTGAAACCAAGCTATTAAAAAATATCAAACACCCTGAGGTGATCTTTGCAAGACTTTTAATTATTGAGTTAAATAAAACATCAGTTGTCTTTTAATGAAATATGTCACTGCATTCAGCCTTTCCCTTGGGTTTACCAGGTGTGTTCAAAGAAACACTTAGAGACAGCTCTGTTATTATCATTATTACATTTATAGTGCCAGATAAGTGCCTGTTGTATTCTAGAGAGAGACAGATAGTAGTTTAAGTACGCTTGGACTATTTAGCAATGTAAATGAAAATCACAGGTAAGGAGGCTCTAGTAGAATGAAATAGAAGAAGGTCAGTGTTTGGCTCCCCTAGAGCAAAGCTGACAGTCTGTACCGCAAATTAACATCACGTGGCTGAAGAAAAAGCCAGGCACTTTAATAAGAGTGTTAATTAATGTGTTCAGCAAGGGCAACATAAACAAATCCTATTCTCTGACCAATTGCATAGAGCCAGATCTGAAATTCTCCCAGCATACAGGAAAGCAGTGCCTAGGGCTGGACTGGTCCTCTGCCAGGATGCAACTGCTGTTCTTATGGCACCGAACCCAGACACACTGAGAATCCCATTATGGCTTTGTCATGCATGAAGTCCAAGAGAAGCAAGTCTCCAAAGTAGCCTGGGAATCACATTATGGAACTCCACAAGATTTGCCTGGAGGCCTCAGATGCTCCCATCCCTGTCAAGGAACATGCCAGCTGCATACACCCATGGCCCTGATCCCCAGCAGGGGCAGAGGCAGTGCTGGAGGCAGACCCTGCTCTGCAAAGCAGGAGTGTGGCATGGCAACGTCTTTGCTATCAGAGTGCTCTGGTCTGCAGCCACTTAAAACAATGGTTACCTTGCAAGGGAAGCAATATACCCTTAGATGGTAGGTATGTAGGCAGTAATGCTGGACTTGACTCAAAACACTCTTGGGATGAAATCAGAACCATGCCACTGGCCTTCCTAGGATTTGGGTGATGCCAGTTTGGCTCCCTGACCACCAGGCACAGTCTGTACTGCTCATGCAGATTGTATTGTTGACCTTTTCAGCTTGATTAGCGATGCCAAAAAGCTGGAGACTTGAAGGTTATTCTCTTTATGAAGAGAAATTGATGATGGAGTCAGGTAGCTTGTACACAGTTCTCTCAGGCCACACATGCTGTGTTCTTATACCCAGGTAGTACTAAGCAGTGGGAGACAACTCTGGTTTTAGCAGCAAATTTTTTAGGGCATCTTCCCCACAAAAAGCTCTTTTTTTTTCCCTCTTAGTGACTCTACCGGATCAGGCCATTCTTCAACTTCCTTTCTGCTTCTGAGCTTTCTGCCACTGCAGCTGCACAGCCTTTTCTGTGGGGAGCAAAAGCACACACACACAAATGCATGTATACACATCCAGCTATACCCTGCCTAATGTAGGGCCAAAGTCCTTCTGCCCAAATCTGCATTTTCAAGCAGAATCTGACACCCTTTGGAGTGGAGGCACAAGCTTGTGTTCTGGGTTGGAAGGTTGCTATCATTTCAGCTACATACTTCCACACAGGCACTTAATTGTTTTTTCCAGCCTCTTTAAATGAAGGGTGGCATCTCAGTCCCTTTCCTTTGGTGAATACATGCCCAGCCTGTTTCAGACTGGCTGTTTCACTGTAGCCTGTGACTCTCTCTATACACTGTTCTTTCATTCTGTATTGGACTTTCTGCATACCTTGTGTATTTTATGCACTATGAAAATCAATAAAGCAGATTGAACTATGAAATGATAATGAATAACAACTGAGGGACTGCAGCTGTTTCATTTTAATATGCTTTTAATCTCCATTACCATAGACAACAGCATGCCCTTGAATGATAACCAGTGGTGACCAGGACAGACGTGCTGCCCTCGTCACTAGTGATAAATCACTGAAAAACCCCCTCAGCTGCAGCAGGGTGGGGAGTGACACGAGTCCGTTTGGCAAAGCTCCTCCACCAATACCATGGAGTCTCTGTGCAGGATCTGTTTCAAACACTCAGATCTGTGGAATCGTTCCATGGAGTGAATGAACCAGTGCATCCCAGGCTCTTTCCATGTCTGCTCATGCGCCTAGGGACACATGGGAAAGTTGTGGCAAAGCAGCTCAAGGTGAGAAGTCACTGCACATAAATTGCAGCACACTAATCCCTTCCACAGATGCCCTTATTTAGGTGTAAAATGTTTTAAGATTATCAGGGTTCCATGCCACCCCTGGCAGGATTTATTTACATTTCCTGTAGGAGGCTGTGGTTTGATGTTATAAAATGGCCAGCAGTGATACCAGACTATGAGGAATTTACCCAGTTAAAAAAAAAAAAAAGAAAACATGGTCAAAAAAAAAAAAAACCAAACCAAAAACTGTGTATTTACAAAATTTCCTCATCAGTCTCTATTTCTGCAAACCCTTTAAGTACTTGTACAGTCACAGCAAAGCCTAATGCAGAGGAGCCTCCCTGGTCAGCAAGGTAGAGTTCAAAGAGTACAAAGCTCATTTTACTGAGATTGGTGCACTTGGTCAGTAGGTACCTTTCACTCACAGCAGCTCAGAAAGCACGTCTCTGTTATCAGTCTTCTAGCTCAGACCTATGTGGGGATAAGAAAGTTAGGGATGGGAAGAGGAGAGTTGGAACCAGAGTGTGAATGAGTATGAAGTGGAAGCATGTGGGAGACCAGTTTGTAGTGGTAGCACTTGAAGGCCCTCTAGAAGCACCAGGAAATGGGCCAGGGTTTGACAATCTCAGGAATTAGATGTGGAGGTGATCCTTTGACATGGGGATGGATTGGAGCTCCTCCCTGTAGTAGGGAAAACCTCATTAACTCTACAACACCAGAGCAGGAGCTGCTGAGCTGGTACCACCTGACCAAAACAGAGGCAGTGACCTACCTCTATTCTGCACTTTGCTGTGGTTGCACACAGAGATTAATACTGGGAGAGCGGCCATTAAGGGGTGTGGACCATTCAGGAGTATTAATCTCTGTTGCTAAAGAATGAGTTGATTCTAGCATATTTTAAAACATTTGAAACTATTTAAAAATTCCCTTTCACTAAAGCTATTAGTTAAGATTATTTCAACGTTTGTCAGTAACATTCTTTGAGTAACAGACCAATATCCAGGTCCCTGGCATTACTCACCTTTATCTGTATTATCATTTAGACTCCACCTGAAAACATCATTAATTTAAATAAGCAACAGAGACAGAAATAAAATTCCATTCATGCTTAACTCTCCAATGTGGTTTTGAAAAACCTTTCTTCTTTAGCCAGTCTTATGTTACATGCTGGATGGTCTTTGCTTTGACCACCTCATAAAAAAAGGCTCATAAATACTTTTCATGTGTTATTTAAACTCACGGTACTCCCTGAGGCACCATGGTTTTATTTTTAAAAATCCTTTGTGTATTCCTAAAACATTTTTAAACCAGTAGCAGAGGCAAATGTGTATTTTAACCCAGGAAAGCCATGTTCTGTCCACATCAGACCACAAATTTTCTTACTCCATGCTGATAAGAATAAAACATTTCTAGCATCTTCCACCTGATTTATGTGCTTTCCTTCTAAAAATCATCAATTCCTGAATATAAGTGAAAATAGCTGAAAAGATTTCACTTCACTAGATGCTTTCCAAAGCACATTCCTAGTTTGCTATCAGCAGCACAACCAACAGACCAAGAGCCTCTCCTATTGCTGCTGCTCGGGAATGCTCTGAAGGAAGGATGTGTGACAGCAGCACCTGGGCTGGGCGAGAGCTTGTCTGGAGGAGTGGGACTGTGGTGGGCAGTGACCACAGGCACGTACAGCAGGCGGGTAGATGGGAATGCAAAATTTCACCTGATGTAAGAGATGTTTTGTTTTTCCCCAGCTGACAACTATAGATACCAGTAAAATTAAGTTCTACCGCAAGCAGAAGAACCTGGGCTCACAAAGTGTAGGAAACAAAAAATACACAGCAATATTGATAGAATGTTGCATTTAAGAAAATCAAAGGCAAAGTAGGTTTTAAATCAAAAAGAATAGAAACCGCACAGGCAGAATAGGTATTAGACAATTGGATAAACTCAGATGCTCCAGAAAATCTAAGGTGGTTCTTCCATGTTCCAGTTCTGCTACCGATTTATGCTGGGAAAGAAAACCCCAATGAAACTCTTCCTGGCTCACAGCCTGAGCATATTCTTGGCAATTTATAACAAGTGAGCTTCTTTGTGCAGTCACGACTGAAGGCAGAAATGACATCACCCTGAGTGAAGCGTGTATGCTCATCCCAGCCGCCTTGAAAGACCCCAGCTGCAGTGCCCATACAAATGTGCTGACAATAAAACCAAGAGAGAGAAGGCAGGATTTCTAAGCTAAGTCTCTGGCTTAGACTCTGCTGCTCTGGCAGCGCTGTCTTGGACACCTGGAGGTCAGCTGGGGTTGCTCCTCCCTTTTGCTCATGGGGTTGGTAACCTCTGCCAGCCCCTGGCAGGCCTTTAAAGGTGCACATTTCCTTAATGGATAAATCCCTATTACATGATTTCACACCCTTCAGAAGAACCTGCAAAGCACGAGCTCTTGCTGAGATATGTTACTAAGACTTAGGGCTCTAGAAGTAGTTCACTTGCTAGAGACTATATTCAGAACAAATGTTAAAAACTGATTACACATTATTTTTTAACAGTTGTTTAATCAAATGCTCATGTTGTCAAGATTTCCTTTCCATTTATCCTCACAGATTTTAAAAAATAAATACTGAGGAAACCAAAGTAATCAATTCCCCCCCTCTCATTGCCCGGCCATCCCAGTTACTGGTTAGCCAATCAGGCATGAAAAATATGTGTAAGAAAAAGAGATCTATGAAGAGCTGAGGATTATCTTTAGTAAGGGAGAGAGAAAAGTGGTGTTGGAACTGGTTTAATAACAGAAGAATTGAAGCAGCTTTTTCTGCATGACTATCCCACTCAGATCGTTCCCTTCAGACAAAAGCAAACCTTTCACAACACCCTTACCATTTGGCTGGCACAGTACCTGTAGGATTCAATTCCAGTTTGAATTTCATGAAATGTGAAAGGTTGCTGTGCTGTAATTAGCTGGCACACAGCATGACAGCAACCAACATGGGAGCCATGGCCAGGGGCAGAGGTGGAGTTATGACCTTAGCTTGTAGGAGGATTTCTCCTGTGAATATCTTACCAAATCCAGGAAGAGATGATGTCCGTCCGTCCATCCATCCGTCCCCAGCCACCAGCCTTGAATTTAGAGGGGTGGGAGAGCAGAAGTGTCATCACCACATACTATTGCTGTGTAGTCACCAAAGATGACCTTTTTCTCTACATTTACTACACCCTACACACCACATGGAAAGCCGGAGTTGGGCAACAATGGCACCTGCTCAAGGGACACAGTAATTCAGCTGTCCTTCGGGAGAGAGGTGTGTTAAGCCCCAGCCAAACTATTATCTAACATGTGCTCTAAAATGAACCAGGGGTTCTGGCAGGGTCTGCAACAGGCATGCTAAGCTGAATTTTATATCTTCACATGAAGATTATAAAATGAATGAGCCATGAGGACCTGACATTTGACTGAGTGACTTGAAATTAACATGCAGGAATCCAACCTGCATAGAAGAGCCAAGACATCATGACAACAAGCCACAGCTCTGCCACCTCATGTTCAGCTGATGTTCTCACGACACTGCTACACTGACTGTGGGTGTAGGGAAATCCTGCTAGGTAATAACAAAAGACCAGAACTAGTAGAGCTCAGGAATGCACTATGCAGATAAATGAAATAGGGATGTGTATGGAATAGCTTAAACCTGTTCAGCTGCAAACACGCTGCATCTCAGTTAGCTTTTCTAACTTAGTTACCATCTTGTAGCTTAAAATCAGTATCACTTGGTTATTTAGGTGGATTAGCAAATCAAAGGGCCAAGCTGCAAATCTCCATCGCTCTGATGAATTGTGGGAATAATTGGTTTTAACCTCAGACTGGAGCTGTCCCTCATTTTAGATTCCAAGTATGATCGAGGGGGAGTCTACTTTCCATTTCCAGTTAGAAAGGCATGGATGAAATTATTTTTTTTCCATCTATGAGAGCCAAAATCTCCCTATGCTTTATCCCTCTGAATGAACAGAAACCCCTCAATGTCACCTACAAGCATAGTAGTGTAATCAGCAAACTGATTTGAAAGCTGCATTCACAGTGCATCTTCAGATTTATGTTCCACAATGATGCATTTACAATAGTCTATTCTTCTTTTACATAACAATTAGGTCATCATTTCAATTAAGATTTTTATTTCTACAAAATTATTGGCAATTAGTTTGTCATCTGGATAGTAAAAACATCTGTCCAGAACTATTCCCACCAGGAAACTGAGAGCTTAGAAATCCCTTGTACTTCCACATTTTAGAACAATACCACAAATATTCAGCAGAAATCCACTGTCTAAGAATTAAACTGGTTACTTGTGGAACTGGCTCCTTTTGCCAGCATGTTTTCAAAATTACTAGAGTGGTTTTAGAAACCTGACCAGAGACAACATAACCATTCAGAGCCCTGACAAAGACCTGCATAAGGTTTGAACATTCAGTCTTTATTTGGTGCAGATGAAAGAGTAATTAGAAGCCTGTGGAAAATATTAGTATCGGAATTATAACTTTTTCAGGTACAGTATTCTCCATCTCAGACCAGCAGGAAATGTATTATAATACTACTATGGAAGTATTAAATAGCTTGTGTCTCAGATATCAATGTTTAAAACATTGGGGTATCATTGAATATGGAGGAGGACACTGCACTCAGTAGGAAGAGGTTAAAATGGCAAGAACAGGACCACAGAAGATCAGTCCTTCACAGAGAAATGTGGTGGAAAAGGTAGGTTAAAAAAAAACCCAAACAACAAAAGTGGATGAAGTCAGTGTCTTCTCTCATCATTCAGTGGCCCAGTTCATGACTTGGACTGCTCAGCAGGAAGGAGGAAATAACATCAACCCACATTCCCAAGCAAAACAAGGTTCAAGAACCAAATGAAAGTCTTCAGAAAACGCTCTGGCTCAGGGTTGCCATAGCAATCATCAGGTTCATCTTGTTTCTATTCCTAGTGGATAAAAAAGTGTACACATTAAGCAAACGTACCAATAAGCTTTCAGAGTCTGCTACAGTTACAGATCTACCCAGGTGCCCATAACTTTTATAGGAACCAATGGCTTCTACAGAAGAGAAGGCTACAGGAAGACCTTATTGTGGCCTTTCAGGACTTCAAGGGGGCCATCAGAAAAATGGGGACAGACTTTTCAGCAGGGCCTGTTGGGGCAGGACAGGGGGAGATGTCAATGAGAGAGACAGAAGAAATTTTTAACACTGAGAGTGGTGAGAGCCTGGCCCAGGTTGCCCAGAGAGGTGGTCGCTGCCCCGTCCCTGAAACCATCCCAGGTGAGGTTGGCCGAGGCTCTGAGCAACCTGCTCTGGTTGCAGATGTCCCTGCTTCCTGCAGGGGGGTTGGCCTAGAAGACCCTTAAAGGTCCCTTCCAACCCAAACCATTCTATGACTCTATGGCTGATGGATATATTTTCTCCTCCTGGGTGATTCTGCTTTTCTCTTCAGCCAGCCACAGTCACTCTCTGGTTCACCAACTTCTGCAGTCTGTAGCTCAACTAATCCTGTTCTGCAGGGTGGCACAGCAGCACCAGGAGGACATTTCTTGGGCAGATTAGTCTAAAATTTGTGGAAGTGACCTGTGGATTTGGGCATGCCCATCCCTCTCCTTAAAGAATGAATCAAACCCAAACCCTGGACCAATACTTCATGAGTCTACAATAAAGCATCTGCTGTAAAATAGTAAGCACTGCCACTCTTACCCAAATTTTTTTTTAATTACCCAAAGGGCAGCCCTGCTTCATGTCTGTGAAAGATAAAAGCCACTCCTGAATTCCAAGACACATTCCATGTCCACAGGACATTTATCCTATTCCATGTCTCAGCTGGGCACAAGCAAGTAAACAACTTCTGCCTTGGGACAGCAAGAACTTGAAAGAGGCCTCCTCAACCTACAGGGCAGGAATATCACAGACTTGCATACAAGACACTTCCTTAATATGTTCACAAATCAATTTTATTAATTTAAAACAAAATTAATGAAGAAAAATTCTGTACACAATTGTGGACACAACACACTTTTTGTACAATAAGGCCCAGAGAAACTGTTTTTTCTTAAGTCCGCAAGTGACTAAAAACTGAAAAGAAAGAAAGAAAGAAACAAACAAAAGAAATCCAACCCCCCCATTGCTGTCTACTTTGCTTGAGGAAAAAAAGGCTAATTATAGTCTCAATTCTAAAAGCTGCCCACAATGTGCTTTTACATACATGAGTACTGTATGAATTCCAGCCCTCAAACTGGGTAAAGCACACGTGCAAGTGTTGGTAGGATAAAAACCTCCCTGTGGTAATAAAGCAGTCAACAAACATCCAATTCTAGCAGCAATATGTTCCTCCAAGAGAAGAGTGTTGTTTTGTAGCTACCCTGGTGCACTGTAGCTTTGCAGGTAGCTGTTTCAAGGCTGGTGTTTTTAGCAAAAGAAAAGAAGAAGAAAAGCTGGAGAATGAACCAAAGCTGAGGCTTCTTTTTAATGGAGAGTTAAAGCAGGCAAAGGGAATTGGTACAATTCAGGCTGAAAAGTCAGACTAACAGTTTATCTGACCAAGTAGCTCATGGCCTTCAAGATTAGAAAAGTCACAAGTCACAGACAAGACACAGTTTAGGTTTGTCCTGTAAATGGGTATAGACAAAAGCAAATTTTAACTCCCTGGTGATAACTATTTCAGTATTTCCATTGCCGGCAATGGATATTATATCTTAGGAAAATCTGACTCCTGGTGGAAGAGGATTAAAAAACTTAAATGTATATAAGTATTCGTGTTCAATTTCTCCAAAATATTCTCATTTCTAATTTCTAAAAATAATGATGACAACAGTTTCCTTCATTTTTGGATGAGACAAAAAATTATTTAGATACAAGTTTAAGTCACGTCTTAAAATATACGTGTTCTGTCTTTCTTTATGGAACAAATCTTCTAATTAATTTTTCCATACTCTAAAAAAGGATTAATGTGTAAATTTTAACAGAGGAAACAGAAGACAGCAAAGGACTGCTCTTCAGTTGTGTATTTCCTTCATGAGGGGGAAATAAATCAATCTTTTCATAATCAGAATAGGCAAGGAGAAAAAAAAAAAGGTACGAGAAAGAGCAGAGAAGAACAAAACCCAATTCCTATTGACACTTGACATCCATGCTTTTGGTCTTGACAAATGTATCTAAAAAAATCCATTATCTACATATTTATATCCAACACACTGATAAGGCACCGCACAACAGTTTGTGCGCATGTGGCCTCACTCTTCACCAAGGCATTACTATCTTTCAATAGCATTTACCTTAACAATATGTAAAAGAATCATTCATTATTACAAATTTACACAAAAAATTCTTCCTGTACATGATTGTCTCAGTGATGAACCTATTAGTTTAAATTAGACATATTTTAAACTACTCTGTAATGTGCTAAAATCAAAAGTAGTTGCTGTACCATAAGGCAAAGGCTTATAATCGCCTTTAATCCTATTATACATATCCTCAGTTATATGATGTCAAAATATAGTCTGTTCATAAATAAGTAAAGATGTACAGAGTACCCTGGGTATGAGAAACCAAAAAAGTAAACCTTCTTTACAAGAAAATTACTCCACTGGTATTTTGAAAAATGTCAGTCTTCATTGTGCAATCAAGTTTGTTGTGTTGAAGAAATGGTGGGAGTCACATTGAAGAGCCTGAAAACTACAAAGCATTTGCAGATTTTTTTTTTTTTTTCTTTTTTTTTCCCTTCACAGGTATGAACCTTGCACTTCTTTTTTTTTTTTTTTCCCTGTTTCTTTTTGGTAGCAAACACGGTAAAGATGAGCTGTTCAAACATTCGCATGGCTTATTTTCGTTGGACTTGCAGTACCGGAGTCAACAGCTGTTCCAAAGAACAAGACAAGCTCCTCCGTTTACTGAAAGGGCAGGGGTTAAGACCAATTGCAGCTGTACGTCAACATGTTGAAATCACAAAGTTCCGTACTCCAATGCTGACACAAGACACAGCCATCCTGTCCACGGGCAGGAGGAGGCTCTGAGGTTTCAAAGTGCTGCTGAGCTGCTACAAGTACTCCAGTTCCAAGGCATGGTGAAGGGCCATAAGGTCAGAGTGGCTTGAGATCCTCCAGAATGGCATAGCATGCTGTGAACAGCACAGACAACATGTAAAAATAACCCCAAGCATTCTGGTATTTAGACCCACCCATTGTCTTTTGCAGGAGTAAGGGAACAAACACTGTGAGGAAAGAAGCAGTTCTTAAAAGCTTGAGCCCCTCATGTATACCTCTGGTTTCTCTGACCCACGTCCTCAACATAAGTTCTCAATCACAGCAAATTTATTTACCAACAGGAACAGCAGCAAACATGCCAGGAGAGCATAAGGAAGGGAGGGGGTTCTCATGTCTTTATAAGAAAAACAGACTTCAGCACATTGCAGAAGAAAATAATATTTACAGAAAAAAAAAGAAAAATAACCAAAGATGAAACATGTGGGTAGTTTGAGGAAGGGAATGGAATTTGATTAAAAAATAAAATAAAAAAAATAAAGGAAGTGCAAGTATTATTTTCTATCAAAATGTGTTTGTTCCATGTGAAACTATCCCTGGCAGGTGAATTCAGAGCGTAGCTGTGGTGATTCAGAATGGCTCATGTGTTGCTCACATCACTTTGAAAGGAATTTTATCCCAGTGGTTTATATAACATCGCTCATTGCTAGCACTGATCTTAAAACATCTTTTCCATATGTGAGAATTCAAAAATAAATACATATTTTTTTCCTATTATCTGTAATAAAATCTGTCTGGAGCACAAATACGTTTGCAAAGAACCTGAATAAACCAAAACCACAAATACCAGGAAAAAGCACGTTACCTCAGCCATGAAGGATAAAAACCTGATTAAGAACTATCTTTGTATTCTAAATCAGGGATTATAGCGTCAGCAAGAACTTTTGCATAAATAATAATAATAAAAAAGAAAGATAGCCATCAGCTTTTGTCAGGAAAATATTCTATAAATACTATGGGAAAACAGTTTCAATGCAGCAATGTTCTGAAGGCTATCATGATCACGTGCACCTTTGCATTGGGTCACCTTGTGTCCTGGCACCTTTAGAAGGCAAACCACATGCAAGCTATTATCACAATGGCTTCTGAGTTCCCCAAGCATCTTATCTACCACTTCTGAAGGAGGCTTTCTTCATCCTCCTTCAGTACTTCCCAACTAAATTCCAGCACTACTGAAATCGGTGGCAAAACTCCATCTCTCCTTATTATCACTTCTATACTGTTCTTTTTTTCTTTCAGGTCATCTCCTCAAAGTTAGAGAACAATTTTGAAAACAAAGTGAAGCTCTCTGTTTCCAGCTGCTTGTTTACTGTAAGCCCCGTAATTTTACCTTATACCCATCTTAGAAGGCATAAACCTTAGCACAGAGCCTATTGTAAATCTGCTTTTAGAAGCTGAGGCAAACATCTGTCTGTCTGTATATAAATAATTACAATTTTTAGAAGAATGCTGCTTCAATCCAGGTAATGATGTGCTGATGAATTGGTTTGCATTGATGGAATGAAGCAGATGTTTTTAAAATAAATGCAACCACATAAATAGCTACAAGTCTCTGAAGTCAAGTGGTATCTGTTAAGGAACAATCAACTGTTGCTCTTGTGAGATTCAGAGAAGATAATACTAAATTAATTAATATTAATAAGCAAGACATTAATAATTAAGAATCATACACCATCCGCACGGGAATTTAGGAAATGCACACCCAGGAAATCAGCCAGCAAAGCTGCACAATTGGAGGGGCTGCAGGACGTGGCCCTGAGCACCCAGAGCCCAGGTTTCAGGGGCATCACTCTAGTCTGCCAGCATGGAAAAACTCTCCATGAGCAGCTGGACAGCATTTGGTGAGCACCTGGACATTATATTGTTCTTTAGTACCATCCAAAACAAATCTGTTGGGTTTTTGTTTTGTTGTTTTTTTGTTTGTTTGACCCCAAACCAGCCCAGGTTGTTAAAGCACATTGAGGGGGAATGACTGGAAGGGCTGCTTTGATACAGAATTAAAACACAACAACAGATGCCCATGTCCAGAGTACACCTAGCTTTTAGAGCAAAGACATTTCCTCAGGAAGAAAATAAGATGACCCTGAAGGCGGCACAACTGGAAAAGTTTCTGTTCTCCTCTGCTTTACTCTAGATTGTTACAAAGCCTTGAGGAAGCAGCTGACTAAACCTCAATTTGAAGATAAATACATAAGCCATAACTGCTTATGGAGAGAACAAAAACAATTTAATTCAGGGAAAATTGAGATATTGTTGGAAAAAAAATGCTTATTATATTTCCAAAACACTTTTACAGCTTAATCCTTTCCTTAAGAAAGTGTTAAACACCAACTATGACACCTGCTGTTTCTCCATCTTCAATCTATGCACCCATTGTCCTGTCTCTATACCAGCAACAGAAACTAGATGTGATTGGCTCATTCAGTTACAACTCCACATGTCTTCCCCATTACATTACACAGATAGTCTCTCCTCAGTGCTCTGTCAGGTGAGACACTGCTGCTTTCCAACTCAAATCCTTCCTAAAGATTCATGTCTTGCACCATATTCAGGAAATGAACCAGCAAGAGCAAAATGAAAAAAAAAATTCCTAATCATGCTGTTCTCCTGACTTTCAAAATGCTTCTGTGCACCCATTTCTTATTTAGGCTGTGAGATCTTCCTGGCAGAATGTCTAACATCTGATAGGGGTATTACATCAAGGACAAACAGGTGCAGGTTTGAGCTTGCAGCAGGTCTGTGTGGCATTTGCCAGCGGATTGCACTTGGCCAGTGGTGCTCAGCAGAGGAGAGCTCACTGCTTCCCCCCTTTCTTGTGTGGCTGCAGTTTCCCTCTTCTCTCAGAAGGTCCTGCCAAGTAGGACCCACCTGCCCTCTCTGCCAAGCAGCCACAGCTCCCTACTTCTCCTAGCCTGGCACCAGCTCTGCCTCAGCCACCAGGTCAGGAAGCTGCAAGTCACATACCTAAGATGCAGCATGGCAAAGAATTTGATGGACACCTGCCCTAGTATAGTGTCTCTGTAGAAGCCAAGAGTCAATGACATGGACACCCTCCAAGGTCATACAGCAAACTAATGAATAGGGAGAATTGTAGCAATAAATTCTTGGCTTGTATGAGCATCGTGCTACTTCCCCAGTAACAACCTCAGCACCACAGACCATACACACACCAGGCAACTGGGGCAGCCGCAGACCCTGATTGATTTCACAGAAAGTTTAGCTTCTGCTAAAGCAAACCACAGCAATCCTTGCTAGATGCCCACATGCAATATCGTGTTTTGGATTACCTTCATCTGTTTATGGTCAGATTTTAAACCAAAACTTTAAGTGGGCATTATTTTGGCTATATCATTCTATTTCAAATCCACTTAAGTGTCCTCCACTTTCTTTAAGTCTGTGAAAGGAATGTATCTCCATTTACTCCATGCAGTGACAGGAGTGACGCGTGAAATGATTTTGGAGAGTCCCATGAAAACACAGAAGTTGCATAAACTTCATGATTATTTTCAGTTCTCCTGCACCCAGGTCAAAAGACCAACAGCACACTCCCAAGACACGAAGACAGCAGCGGCAGCAGCACGGGACTGGAATCTGCACGGACACCCTTGACACAGCTGAACGTGGCTGATCCAGATTCTATCAGCCTGACCCTCCAGCACCACCCCATCCCCAAGATGGGGGGAACAAGCCTGGCACAGAGCTGTATGCATATGTTTGGGTATGTATGTATACACGTGTCCATACATACACACGTGTGTTCACAGGGCACATGCAGTAATTTCCACCTTATCTAACAGATGTACAAAACTAAAACATTTAAAGTAACAAAGCTATCGTACAAACCCTTAGACATTAACACGTATTAATGCCCCATTTATCTACAAATATTCAGTCCTGTCAAAAGTGACAACACACCCATAACACAAGTATCTTTTTTCTCATGAAATGACAGAACAAGAGTGTCTTTGTGTGTATATATATATATATATTTACTAAATATTGCCTTCAGAAAGCCATCCCTGCCAGCACTTAGCACACATGTCATGTACAACACATGTCTTCAGAGCACTCTGGAAAATGCTAATATTGCCTTTGCTGCTGCAGGAGAATGGTGGACAAATGCCAACTGCTGATCGATAGCCGGTGTAGCTGGATGCATTAGCATTCACGACACCAAAAGAAAGATTTTCTTACTGCATATTGGAAGAATATGCAACTAGGCTAGCAGTAAAACAATGACATTGTGTACTATTTAAATACCTTCCAAATAAATACAAAGCTTTTGTCTTTTAAAAAACATGAATTGTTTTGTGGATGATACTTGCTAAAACACACATTTATGAACTTTTTAATGATTTAATTTTGGTGACATTTTGAAAGGAAATGCAGTGGCGAAAGTTTGAATTTGGCATTGGTGTAAAAGGCATGAAAAATGAAAATATTTAGTAAATCTAGTACTTATAATACTAATAAATAACCTAAAATATTACAGTACTTTATTTCTGAAATAGAAGCAATTTTATTTCTCAGCATGTATTTACTAAAAAGAACAAAAACTTTAACTATTTTATTCAACAAAATAAAGTGTTTCCACAGTGTGCAAAACAAAGCCACTTTTTGACAGCAACACTGAAAAGTGCAGGCTATCCTCCTTCTCTTAAATGAATACATATTTATACCAAAACCTTACTCCTGAGATTTGTGATGGAGTTAAATAGAAAACTCATCTGTCATCTTTCAGAGTATTTTTGTTGCATTCCTGCCAGATTTGCTAAGCAGTCGTCTTTACTTCCTACCCCAAGCCTGACCAGCACAGTGTGACTGTGAGCTTAAAAGCCGTGGCATATTGGATACCCATTTATATTCTATTTATTGCTCCAGAAAGATTTATGATTTTTCCTCCCAATTTCCCTCTGAGGCAGCATGACCATTTTGGAGACAAAGGGAGAAGCTGATGTGCCCAGTTTCTCTCCCAAATCACCTGATGTAAAATCCAGCTTCTCAGTGCAGAGTGCCTCCTTCTTTGTCTCCTCTCACAAATTAGAAATCCTTTGGAGGTTTCTCCTATGCAGAAGAACTCCAGAGTTGGGTTTTTTTCTGCCTTATAAGTATTTCCTGACTGTGTCTCCGTAGGCAAAAAAGGAACTCAATTGAACAAAACAAACGCAGCTCAATGAAACAAAACACAAACCAAAGAATAGCAAAATAAAATGCCAAGAAAATGGAGACTCTGGCAGACAACCCCAGAATCATAACCTGCGAGCAGCAGTGGCACTCGGACGTGATGCCCCTGACCCACATGGCAGCCACCCTGATGCTGGCAGCCGCCCTGAGCACCCCTCAGCTCTCCCACCCACTTTGCTGTCCCACATGCTCCCCTCCCTTCCTGGGATGCTGATCCGAAGGTAGCAACCTCCACGTGAACCCCGCTGTTACAGCTGCGCTGGCTGGATGCTGAACTGATCCAGTGGGGTACGATTATTCCTCTGTCTGCAATGCAAGCATCCCACATCTTTTAATTGTCTTATAAAATATTTTGCTGAAGGTGACAGCTAAACAAAGGCGTTGATACCATGGCTTGTCTTGTGCTATGTGAAACGTAAAGGTGAGCTGTTTCATCAGTGTACTGCATTTATTTTCATCAATCAGAAGAGACTTTTGATGAAAAAACAGTCTATCCTAAAAACATTTCTCAAAAGGGCAATGATCTTTTAAATGGTATCGAAAAGCTTCTATAATAATGACAATATTAAAAATATTTTAAATGTGTCCTTTATTTTTGCTATTGTTGTATTGACTCGGGATTTTCCATGAAGGACATAAATTAAAATCTTGTTCTGTAATGAAGCAATTGATAAGTTATTGGTAAATTATTTCAACTAACAAGCCTTAATTTTCTTAACTCCTAAACTGGAAGTTCAGCTCTTTTCACTGAACAAACACAGAATTAAAAAAAAAAAAAAATCTCCAATTAAATAGGTTTGAATTTACACGCTCACTTAAAAACACTCATTACAGTTTACATGTAGCCAATGAAGTGCTGTTTAAAGAAGAGTGTAGTGGTTACGCTCTTAGGAGTGTAAGGAAATGTACATATGCTGAGGGCTTCACCACAGGCCAAACCCCTTCAGCAAAGTGAGGTCACGCAAAAGCTGTCCCTGCCCTGAGACTATCATGAACCCCAATGTGCTGATGGGAAGGATGGGAGGAAGGAAACAGCTGGCAAGGTTCAGGGAATAAGCAAGGCAAGGGGTACATCACAGGACAGTTACACCACTTTCGATGGATGGGCTTTGGGTGGTTTCAGGGGGAGTAAATCTCCTCCTGTTTTGTTTGCACACTCTCCAGAGAAGATCTAAGCCTTTTACTTGTTTCTAATACAGTGACACCATTTATTCCTTAGACAGGGCACACATCTTTACACCGAAGCACAGTATATGCTGGGGCGCATTCCGATGTGCAATCCTCCTAACAACCCCAAAAACTACCTGAGGAGCAGGTACCCAAAAAGGCATAATCTAAGCTGGGAGCAGCTCCTCATACCGCAAGGACTGTGTGGTGCTTGCTCTTGCAGGATGCAAGGGCCAAAACTTAAGAGGCAAATCCTGATTTCACAGTGTGAAATGGTGACTTCTTTTTTGGTGAAATAAGAAGCAGAACAAGAACGACAGAAGCATTTTCCTTAATCGAATTAATGTTTTCTGTAGAAAGACAGGGTTGCTGGTCTACTTATTGACTTCTCTGGCATCACTGCAGCAGATAATTTAATCCAGAGCATCTAACGTGCTTTGAATCTGAAAATTCCTTCCACCAAGAAAGAATCCACAGAAGTAATGGCACAAAGGAACCTTCTATACTGCTACTCCTCTCAGCGACTGGAAAGGTTTTTTTCTTATGCTTTTCTGAATTGTTTCCTCTTGAAAAAAAGCATTGCTTTAGATAATGTTACCAAAAGGACTACTCCTGCCACTATCATATACAACACTGTTTCACCAAGTAACAGAAAAGGAACAAAGAGAAGAATTCCACCACCCCCACCCTGATCTTAAATGCAGCTTTTAAAACGTAATCATTTACAGCGGGAAAACATTTCTCCACAAAGATGAAAGGCATTTCTGAAGGATAAAGGAGCAAACTGTTCCTGTCAGTCCACCAAAGAGATATATGAAACTGAGACTCTGGAAAGTGCTGGGACGAACCAGGAACCTACCCGCAACACTTTGGGGCACAAAACCCAGATTTTGTGAAGAAAAAATAGTCAATGCTTGATAAAACACCATGCGGACTAATTAGCTTCACTTTTCCAGTTTGGAAAGTTACAGTAAAAACAGATACAGAAATACCACAGAGAGTTCCATGGTAAAACAAAACAAAACGAACAATTGTAGAGAATAATTTACCTGCAAAAGGAAGCAAGAACAGAAATTCCCATTTTCCTAGTCTTTCCCCTATTGTTCAAACAGCCAGTATTACACCTCATCCCTCCAAGTGAAGACTATCTATCTGCTGTACTTGGGTGGAATAGCAAGGGCAGGAATACTGCCTATTACTTGTCAGTATGAAGTAATGCTTTTTATGGAGCTTACTCCACACTTGAGGGGAGAGGAGGAGTGAATTTTTTTCCGTCCTCCCAAAGGAAAGCAAAAAATAAGGAAGACATAGTCAAAAACTATCCTCTGCTCAGCTGAGGTTATGAGTGCAGGACAAGCCACAAGTAGTTACCTGAACACAGAATCGAAATTATGTACCCCTACTCCAGTCCTACAGGGCTTCTCAAGGTGCGACACACATGTATTCGATACAATCAAATAGCACACTGCCTTTGATCAGCAAGAATTGCCACTTTTTGCTTACATTCATAACATCCTATGTGGCATTTTAGGATGCCAATAAAACCAGAACTATTAGTTCTTGGCACAAAAGCTGGGGTCCATTTTCTGTCTCCTTTTTAAAACACATGAAATGTACAGAGCCAGCTTATTGTGCCTTTTGGAGAACAGCAGGGCACATCGTTAGCTACAGTTTAATGGCAGATTTCTGCTAGAAATGGTCAAAGCATATTTCGTAAAGCAAAGGTACAAAACGCAAATGTCAACACATGCTGTCCCATGTTGAAGAAAAGACAATTTCACTTTTAGACTCTTGAAATCAACCCACACTGAAAAAGGGACATTACCTTTTTTGCACCTTGTTCTTCTTCGACGCCATCCCCTATAACAACGTATACTACTTTTCTTCCAAATCTTTGAATTATTCGCTCAAAACAACTTTCCTTTCCTGAAAGGAAAAGATCAGACTCTTCAGGATAGGAGGTGATGGAATGACTTCAAATAAATCAGTTTTTAGCCAAGATGTCCCCAGTACAACAGTAAATAATTAGAGCCTCTCCTGCAGGATGGCATATCAAGGTCAACTGCAGCTCTACTCCCACCACTGCAGCTGACAGGCAACCTTAAAATCTGCTTCATGAGGTTCTTTCTTACACAGGCCATGGTAGACACAGCATGCTAGAGGTTGCAATATCACCTTTCTTGTCATCTTCCCTAATCTGAGACATGTTTCAGTGGGAACTTCCCTACCAGAAGAATTCTCTATCATCTGTTTACAGTCAGTATAACCTGAACTGATTGAATCTGAGTTGAAATTCTAGCTTTTTCTCCACAATCTGTGACAAGATTAATTGCAGCCCCTGAAACAGTAGTATCATGATTTAGAAGGTCACCCAAAAGATTTAGATTTACATGCCTGTAAGCCAGTGCATGGGCAAGGTCCTTGATCCTGCACTGGAATCCATTAATTTGGCTCATTAATTTAGTCCACAAACCTAAGGAAATGATCCCAGTGCGCCAGTCATACACATAGGTACCAACACTAGGAAGCTTGAAGTACTGGTGGTGGGAAACCAGAAAATAAGTAAATGCTTACAGTTGAGTTTCTCAAATACAACCCCTTCTGAAAGAACACTTCAGTCTGGCCATGGTACATGCTTACCTGTGTCTCTACAGCAACCAATGATGCAAATAAAATGTGGTTTTCAAAATAGTTATTTCAGCTACCAAACAATACCAGCATAAGAACAAATAGGTTGGAAACTAAAAAAAGGTTTCTAGTCAGCAGAAAGGCCAAACTACTCAATGACACCATTTAACAGTAGCACCACACATCAGAAGTCTCCAACACTAACTAGGTTGAAAAGGTGCTTGAAAATGATGAATCGGGTCATGTTACAAAAATTTAATGATTTCCCATGACAGTCGGTGCTGAGCACAGTTTTACAAAGACACCCTTCTATCCTGTGTATGTGAAATCACAGGTGAATATTTATTAAAATTTATTTTAATTAAAATGCGTATTTAAAGTACTGTAATTCAGAATTTTAATTTACTTCAAAGTTTTGACAGATGGTACCAAAACATTTAAATGTTTTATGGCAATACTTCCAAATTTCTACATAAAACTTTCAACTAAGTTTTTTTAAAAAATACCCCATAATTTTTTCTCAGCCATTTGAGCCTCCTGTATTATAGATACTTAAGAACACATGAGAAACGTTTTCATGTAGCCCGCAGTTTTAAGGGAATTTGAGACAGAACAGATATGTCATAATCACATTAAAAACTACAAGCACTGTTTCCATCTGGTCCTATGTACTTCTACATACTCAGAATAACATCTTTCATATTGAACCAGAAAACAGAAATAAACATTTGCCTGGCTGAAGCTTACTGCAGTCAGTATGAGCTTAAATAATTACCTTCCGCAGCAAAACATTCTTGCTTCTGGTAAATTGTTTACCAAAATTTGCTCCAAGAGTCCATGAAAACAAATGGAGCCAGGGATACCTTTACAGTATTTCTTCTGCTAATCTGGGAAGACTTTAGCCTTCTGTACTCAGCCTACTAAAAAGCATTCCCAACTGCTACAGAGCAGTTTTGAGAAATGATGTCAGAAAAGCAAATACATTTCCTCCTAACAGGGGCTGCATCAGCATTAATAGAGCTGTATGAAGCTTTCTGTACTGGATCATGGCAAACAACTGAAAATCAGTTTTAGGATTCTTTAGCATGCAGTGTTTCATGAGATCAGATATTACTAATCTCTATATTTGCTACTGTAAATGCATGTAAAAATAAAGACTACAGTATCTTTTTTTTATTTAGAATTACAGCTTCAAATGTATGACAACATTATAAAAATAGCTCACCTATTTTAGTTGCACTGTAAATATTCTCTATAGGAAATACAACCCCTAGTCCATACAACAAGACTTTTGCCAGAGCTGGAATTAGCTGAGTAGTTGTTACAAGGATGTTCACACAGTTTGTCCTACGGAAGAGAAAACACAAACGTTTTTCTTTTAACAAAACAAAACAGACCAAGGTAAACCTTATCGCTCCCGTCAGCCCTCACCAGCATTACTGCCACTGACAAAGGAAGGAGCTTTTTTCAAACTTGCAGGAAAGCAAGGTACAGTGTGGCATGGGGTCCAGAACAAGAAATAAGAAGGTCCTCCAGGTTCAGCATTTTTCCCACTAGACCATGCAGGTTCTTCTAGACGACCAGCAGACATCCTAAGGTTTCCTAACTACCCTGTACTCACCTTGAATGAATAAGTGTGAGTGCTTTCAGTGCAAGTGTTAACCAAGAATCCGTCAAAGCTTCAATTTCTGCTCGTAGTTGTAACCAAGCTTCTCGTTTTGCTGGACCAAGAAGACCTGTGGAGTAGATAAGGGCATGTCTGAACCGAAATTAAGTAACCTTCTGTTATTTTTCTTTATTCTCATTAGCTCAGAGAAAATTTTCCATACACTGTAAAATAAACAGCTCACTAAACACTACCATGTTAAAAAAGGAACAGAAACTAAAAGTTCTTTGCTTTTGCTGCCTCTAATTTATATTTGTTAGCTACTCCAATGTCACTTGCCTCCAACATTATTTTTGTAGGTATTGTATATTTCTTTTACTCGTCTGTAGCGGAATGCCAGTTTGCGCATCCAGTCCACTCCTCCGCGCACCCCTGTTGCGAGGCACAGGTTCGCGCTGGTGGCAGCTGCAGGAAAGCCATCCGTTCCAAAGTTATAGGTGCTGGTCAGAGACAAGAACAACCCCAGGTGAACAAAAGGCAACAGGCTACATTCAGCCACCAGCTCTTCGCTTTGGTGGGTTGCAAAGGCTACAGCAGCTAAAAAGAGAGAGGGCCGCTGTGAACGCTACAGCACCCATCGCTCTCCCGGGAAGGGGTTCGTAAAGCAATGGTTTATCTCTCGTACCTTAAATCTTGACCATTGTCATCTGAAGACACATCATCAATGTGAACCTGGTCGCATTCCTAAGGCAACAGAAAGACTTTATAATTCTCTCGATCTTGCAAATCTCAAAAATAAAGCTATAAAAAATGATGAACAATCTACTCATTGTGGATATTTTTAATTGTGGAAATCAGTAGATGGCAGTCTTGCTAAAACAACTCTCTCACCTATTCCTTGTGCTCATTTTATAGAATAAATGCACACCATCATTAGCTACTACTGTTAAATGGCTTTCCAAAAACACATTTTTGTGTTTAGAAAGGAAAGTGGTTAAAAACAATTAGCATATGTGTTCCATAAACGTTCTTGTAGCCTTTCAGGTACCTTAAAACATCACGCTGTTCAAAGCTGATTCAGTCAGTGCATAAGTGTAACTGAAACCAGACATTTTGGTAAATGTAACATATTAGAAAAATTAAACCTGATGCTAACCGCCAATGAAATTATGACCTCTGATTGCTGTTGAGCCACACACCAACACAGCCCCAGGCCAGTGTTTCAGAGGAGTGCAGATGAAAAATCTGTTCCTAGTTTGACATTCATCTGAGTTGTGAGTTTCCTTCTCTCTCTTTAGTCTTAGTGCATGAAAGCAGCATGAAAGCAGCATACAAGGATGAAGAAAATATGAACAGAAATAGCCAAATCAAACCATCTTTCTTCAGGGACTTGTATGCAAATTAACACAGCACATTCATAATGACCTTGTTCCATCTTTAAATTAAAAATCATAACACATATTGTCCATCCACCCAAAAGAAAACAGAACATTTTTAATTGCAGTTTAACTTTTGGCAGAAAAACAAATAACTCTCTGGCACTGTAGATCAATCTCAGTTCAATGCTTGAAACAATAATGGATTTCAATTATTTTAATAATTTCATCTTCTCTGTCTTAATGTGAAGTCCTACAACAGACGTGATCCATTTTAAACATTGCAATCTTATTTTTGTGTTACTGCTTTCCCCTCAACAAATTTTTCTCTCTCCATGGATTTGTAAGGAAAGGAGGGAAGACAGAAATGGAAAGAAACTCAAACCAGCTGTTCCCTAACAGAATTAAAATCATGACCCTCAACCCTTTTTCTAAAACATCTATTTTCCAAGCCAACCCTCTCCCAGCAAGCAGCAAGCTCTAAGGAGGAAAAGACTTTGACCCTGTAACCCTCTTCTCCTCTCCTGAGGTCAACAACCTCAGATAAGAATAAAGCTGAAGAAGTCTATTTGGCCTCACGTGATGGCTGTGGATTCTAGATTTTAAAAAAAAAAAAAAAAAAAAAAAAAAGTCTACAAAAAATACCTCAGAAACTTTCCAAACACTTTGAAGAACAAGGTGTGGTCCTTTGCACTTGTACAACATCTATTTATTCTTACTGCATTACATACTCTTCTGTGTTCTACATATAAGTAACTTGTGCTAGAGAGACACACAAGAACAACAACAAGCACAGGAAAGACAGTACTACATTTGCTCATATTTAACCACCATACAGCAAATTTCCTCCTCAGGCAGACAAAATGTATTAGATGTACAGACACAGCTGAAACTACCAGTGTGAACATATGTTGCCAGGCTTTGAAAATTAACTTGGCTAAGAGAAGAAGAGAAGAAAAAAAAAAAAAAAAAAAAAAGCCCGAAGCTTCTTCAGCAAGTTTTCAAATCCACAAAAATTAAGGAGGATTTTTGTGTGGTTGCTTTGTTTGGTTTGGGTTATTTATTTATATAAATTTGAAAAAAACCCTGTCCATCCAAGTGACTACAAAGTTAAAGATCCAAACATGAATAGAGTATAAACTAATGATAGGACACTTCCTGAATCTGCAAGTTTCCCATTTTATTTACTCTTCCACTCAAAGTCTCCATGGATCAAAAACTTAAGCTTGAGTTGTCAGTGTAGCAATGAAACTGTCAATAGCCTCCACCCCCAACTTAGAAACTATGAATGACAGCTGGATCAAGTTGCTAGAGAAGAGAATTCAAAATAGAAATCGGGGAAAAAGAAACAATTTAAGTAACCACAAATCTGAAGGAAGGAGTAAAAGATCAGCTTCTTACAGGAGTGGTTGAAAGAAAGAATAACTCAGACTTCCAAATTCAGGCAAAAGATAGAGGCAGGAAGGATGACACCACTACATATTAGATGCCACAGAGAGGACCTGAGGGTTTGGAACTTTAATTTACACTGCAAGATCTTGGGACAATCACAAACCCTGGAACATCACCGACATTCTCCCCTTTGTCTACAATCTGCTTGGTGGGTAGAAAGTGACAACTGAAATGACACGTTAGAAATAGAAATCATGGTATTGAAAGAAAAGGGGATTTTGAAGAAAAAAATCTAACAGAAAAGGCATAGAAATTGGTGGGGTAAAGGTAGAGAAACTCCATCAAGAAAGCAAGCAAAGTGAAGAAAAGGTCACAAGCATCAGAATTTCAGGTGAGATACTGAATATAATGGAGAGGGATAGTGTCCCCTTTTGACAGGAATACAAGAAGAAAAAAAGCCAAGTCAGGAAGGGAGTGAAGTAAAATTAAAGCACGAGAGATACATGTTATAATTTGGAAAGGCTTAAAGACCAATGTGATTGACACTACGTTACAACTAAAGGAAGGTCACAAACAGTGCACGACTGTTTTGTTCCTCCTGACTGGCAGGATGTGGCTTTGAGGCTCAATGGGAGCTTTGGAGTGCCAGGTAATTTTTCACGCTGTCGAGCTGACTCAGTGAGTGATGGGTGCATTTTTCAACCTCTGAACACAGGAAGGAGAAATTCATTTAGCAATTGCTCTTTTAGCAGTGAAGATATTTAGGAATATCTCTTCAAAGAAGCCAATTACCTGCCCACCATTAATTAATCTGGTTCAACACCTTTTACTTGTTTTCAACTGCTTGCTGTGCATGGAGCATTTTGTTTGTGAGCAAAGACTACTTTAGACACTGCCCAGTCCCTGATCAGTTATAAGCAGGCACCCACATGTTCAACATTCTAAAATAGCAGTTTACTCACTATGCACCATAATCCAGGACATGCTAGAATGAAGTTTGACACTGACCAACAAATAAAGTATGCACTCCCAATCAGTATATTTTTTCAAAGATACATTTTAATAAAAATTCAAAGACTAATAAAATCAAGTACTTCTCAAAAAAAGCTTCTGTGATGGGAACCTACTTAGAGCAAAACAGACAATCAGAAAAAAACCCAAACAACCAAACAAAAAAAACCCACAAAAACCCAAACCAAACAAAAAAATCCACACACAAAACCAACCAACCAAACAAAAAGACACAAACCCAAACTTGTTAACTTTCAGGCTTACCATTTCAAACTTTTACACATGTATTCGACACTTGTAAAATTTCCATAGGAAATACTGTACTAGTATTGTCCCCTTAATTTCTCCAGCAAAGTGGTACCCAGAATTAATATTGAAAGTCCCTGTAGAAACACTGTAAATACAAGTTATTTATGCAGATGTATTGTATTATGATAGAATCAGTTTAGCAGTGAGCTCAAAAGCAGAATATTGAAATCATTGGACTGTCTTTTAAAATAGGCTGAATTGGAAAGTAAGGAGCAAAGTATCCTGTGGCTTAGGTCTAAAGATCATGCAGCAAGCTGTGTTTTGCTCCTAAAGATGTTGACCCTGCAACTTCAGTGTATCCAGTTCGAAATCTTCATACGGGTCTGCCTAGAAGTGATGACACGTCTGCACCAAAGGTTTGGATTTCAGTCAGGCTGAGATGCAGCTCTGCACTTTTGGATCAATCTCTGGAAAGCAAAATGCACTTGGTCTACTTCAGGGATAATACTTTCAGAAGGGCAAAGCATCTTAGACTTCTAAACCTTATTCTTACATAAGTCTATCTAAATTGCACTGATTTTAACAAAACCATTCCCAAAGTGCTTGTTGGGCTACTAAAATACACAGAATTTTTAAAAGACCTTATTCATGATGGTGCATGCATGTTCTGCACATGAGATGGGGTAGGACAGGATTCGCAAAGGGTAATTTAGTCTGGGGAGGCAACATTGCTCTGATTCAGATCTATGCTGCAGATTCCTTACAGCTATAGCCAGCAATCATCGGGTAGGTCGGTCAGAAACCTGGAGCAATTGTTTTTCCTTTGTTGGTTTTCTGTATGATCAGCACACCAACTCGGAGAGACACTGTGGGAAAGGGGAGGAGAGAAGGGCTGGGAGGTGGGAGAGGGGACCAGCACTCCTGGCAGCAGCCTGGCTGCTGCCTAAGGCAGAAACCCCAGAGATATGTTAAGTAAGTGCTGTCCGGAAGCTGGGGAGGTTTTGTTCAAAAGGCTTCATGGAGAATTACATTTTATGAAATAATTTGAGGCAGAGAGAAAATTAATCTTCTGCAAAGGGAAAGAGTGAGTCTTCTCAGTTCAGGAAGAGCAGCACGAAAGAGAGCAAGCTGTGAAATGCAGGAGGACTTTAAAGCCTGTGGGAGGAATACCCCAGCAAAAGCTATTGTCATGGGAGGGAATGGAGACCTTTCCTGTATACCTTTAAAGGCCGAGTGTAGATGAGGGTGGATGCTAGATAGGTGATATAAAATATCAGCACCATGCTCAAAGATACAATGTTAATGGTGATATTGGGAGGGTTGTTGGTGGACCCGCCCATTAGCCTAAGGAAAATGAGAGTATCAGCACATGTAATTTAGCAAATCTACCTACAGGAGTCACAGAAGTTGTGCTGTCCTTTGCTGTTCTCTGGCACAGGTGGCTTGAAACAAATCTCCTGCAGCAGCTCAGTTAAACCAACAGACATTGCATGGAGTAACTTGTTCCTATGTTCTCTTCCACAAGCTCTGCTTTGGGGCTTGAAGCAGCAGCACATACGTGCTTGCAGGAACTCTGTAAAACTGCTGCAATCATTTGCTAAGCGAAATTATGTCTCCAGTGAAATACAGAAAGCCAAAGAAAAACAACAATCAAAAATGAATGACTAGATGCATCTAGCCTAAGACTTGTACATGGAAAGCTTGTGTCTTCTCCCTCCCTCGCTCCCAAAGCATTTGCTAACTCCTTCCTGCTAATTTTTCCTTCTTCACTTTTCTGTTTTTGTATGACAAGCCAAAAACTCCCAGAGATGCTCCACAGTCATCATTCACAGCTCTTAAAATGCCTGGACCTACGTAGTTGTCTGGAATAATTCCTTTAAACTAACTTAGGATCTTTATAAAGTTTCATATGCAAAGCATTAATTTATAGCAGAAATGTTCTGCAAATATTTATATTACATTGCTCCTTCACTACCACCCGTCAGGTTGTTCACTTCTGCCATAATTATGTAAAATATGTCTCACTACTCGATTTACTTTAGGAAAATTAATAATAATAAAAAAGATTAAGGCAGTTACAAGAGTCCCTCTTACCTGTGCCAATACTAGTGGAATGACGTAATGGCTAGCATGGTCATTCTCTACATTTCTGTGTTACAAAACTAACAAAAATAAATCTAATAATTCTGCTGTCTTTGAATGAACACTGAACGTAAGATAACTCTGGAAAAGCTGGCGCCTTGTGGAAAGGAATAACACAAATAATATTATGAACATAACCCTAAGAGGATGTTAAAGCATTAGAATGCAAAATCTGCCGATTATAGGTAAAATACATTTCCACATTTGGCTAATCCCCTTAATTTACTGTGAGAAAACTAACACCACACTGTCAACTAATTGTTTCAATACCTTAGTCTGCAAAGTCAAACGAGAGAGGGGAAGAAAACAAAACAAAACCAAACCAAACCAAAGCAAAATAACAAACCAACCCCAACAACCACCCTTCAGAACAAGCTATTTTCATTTTGCCTTTACTTCAGCATGCCCATTGAGACAGCCTGGAAGCTGGCCAACTCACAGGAAATGATTGCTAGGATTCTCTGTTCCTTTCATATCTGTCATTACACAATTATATCCATTGCTTCATTTTCCCTACTGAACAGCAGAGAAATCTGGTCATGTACATGTGAGAACAGATCCAGTAAAACAAGTTAAAGCTGCAATCCTTTATAAATGTGATGTATCAAAAAAAAAAGCGATTAAAAAAAAATCTTCTAGTGTACACTGCTGTAGTTTTTATACAGCATTTTATGTCAGCAATGTTGCTGTTTGTGTGTTTTCCAGAAAGAGGGTACATACCCTTTAAGATATATACCTTTTCAGGTTATTATCTGCTCCACAAATACTCATAATTTCTATAAGCCATCACAATGTGCTTCTTTGGCAAACATAGGCTTACAGATTGTCTGGGAATATTTTTTCAAGTGACAATTGCATATTCCAGAGCTAGTTTGTGAATTACATATCTGTTTGTTTCTGCATCTTTTTGCTTATAGCTGTAACTATCTTCCTGCAAAACAAAAAGTAGACTGCTTCAACTAGTGTCTATTCTAATTTTAGAAAAATAACATGCAGGGACCCCAACAGGATTTCACAGTAACCATTAAACTTGACAAGTAAGTCTCTGTTTTTCACTTGACTGGAAGGACAGCAAAATCTCCAGTCTGCGCACAGGTTAGAAAATTGACATTACATAGAACAACAGCACATCTATATTCTCTCTCTCTCTCTCTCTCTCTCTATATATATATATACACACACACACATATGGCCTCTGTCAAATGCTCCTCTACTGTTCTTCTGCACTTGCTAAATACACAAAAACCTCTGCACTTCCTTTCAAGACAAGGCGATGTGGGCTGAAGTGCTGAACTTCCTAACCCATCATCAGGGAGCGGCTGTTAACACACAGCACAGATCCATGTGAAATTGCAGAGCCTGAGGTTCGCAGGTTCTCAACGCTGGCAGGACCTGTCATCTCTGTCTAGCCTGCACTTTGTGACCCTAACATTTTCTCTTCTTTCTCACCACAATTATTCGGCGCTGAAGAAGAAAGGTGCAGATTACCTGTGGGTCAGGAACAGGATATGAAGAACAAAGAGTGTTCTTGAAATCCACTTCATTCTGTCTGACAATTTGTGGATGAACAGTCAAGGAATTAAATCAGGCTGTGAAGACTTTCTAAACATTCCCATTTTAAACTTAAGACTATAAAGAGAAGCTTATAGCATTAAAAAAAAAAATCATCACAACAACACAACCCCAAATCTCACCTTTTATTCTTAAAATAGCACATCAAAACAAAAAAAAAAAAGTAAGGTTATATATAAATCTATTACAAACACAAAGGAGTAATAACTAAAATTATTAAAGTATTATTATAATTAATCCAAGGAGTTAGGAGTCCTCTCCTGCACCAAATACATAACCCTTTTACAGAGCACAATAGATGCCATTCTCTTCTAACATAAAAAGTGATTAAAATCCTGTTTTGCTTGCTCACATGAACAAGTGCATTTGGATTAAATATGATACTCCTAAAGTAAACAGTGTTTGTTCCAAAATAAATTCAGATCCTATTCTGCACTTGCATTTATTGAAGTAGCTACAGTAAAATCAAGGTTTATATTTTCATTTCATCTGCTCCTTGTAAGTGGAAGAATCCAATTTAAAATAAAATGTGACCGAAAAGAAGTATCTATATAGCAATTGAAACATGACAGTTACATTCCGACAGCAAAAGAAAACTACTTTGCTAGCTCTTTTTACCTCATGTCATGAAGCAGGTATTTCAAGAACTGATAGCATCTCAATATATATTACTCAATGCACTGAAATCTTTCTATTGAAAAGGAAGAGCAAGATGTAAAATCATTCCTCCAGAAGAGGGTTGGCAGAGCTCAGGACAATCACAATTAGGGCAGTCCTCTAAAACCCAGAGTTTTCTCACTTACTTTAGGGGATACTCCCTCTCATTACAAATATGTTCATAAACAACTCCAGTTGTTCAGACAAGATAAACCATAAAACTATGCTATCTCTGATGTATGATCCTACTCAGGGGAGTGTTTTGGAGTCTCTCTAACAATCAGTTCTTGCTACAACTCTGACAAAATTATTTGTTACTCTCTGCATATTTTGCAGGAAAAGAGAAGGGAAGAGTGTCAGAGAAAGTTTTACTCATAGATAGAATCAACTAAATATGACTCAAGTGTATCTGTTGAAAGAGCCTGTGTCCCTGCTGAAAAGGACAGTGTTAAGTTAAAAATGTCAAATTCACTTTATAATAAAAGTTCAGCACTTCATATTGTAAATACCTTCGTTATGATGTGATTCATCTTATCAGCAGATATATACTTTTGTGAAAAGAAAGTGATCCTATGACTAATGAAAGTCAGTGAAAATAAAATATGAATGTGTTTAAAGAAGTAACAAAAGCCCTGAGCCTGGTCAGCATGTCATGAATTATTCCCAAAAGTATTAGCTTGAAAGTATACTTCAGGAACATATATATTGTATTGAAACTATACACTAAAGGTCGTTAAAATATATTTAACTTCTAAACAACTTCAAAATTAAAGGTATGAAAAGAATGATTTTTTTTTTTTTTTCCATAAAAAGCCTGAATCAATGTCTCCTATCTCAGGAATGAGACGTGTTTTGCACATTTTCACAAGAAGATGCAAGCGTTTGTTCTCTTTCAGTCTCACCTGACCAACTAACTCATTTTCACTTGCTATGCTTCAGTGCTGTTGATGATCTCTTAATCACCTGTGGTTAGACAAAACCTACAATGCTTTGGGCTAGCAAACCTCCCACACATGTATGTCATTGTCTGCTACTAGGATGAAGACTGCAATTGAAATTCTCTCTGCCAATCTTGCAGGCGCACACAGCTAAACCTTTCTCTCCTGGGCAGCCTGAAGACATGTGCACAACACTTTCCATTTTTTTCTTCCTTTTCTGTCCCACCTCAGTGTTGTGGGGCAGATGCTGCCCCCATGCCACTGCTCAGCAGCCGAAGTAGAGAGTGAACTAAAACACTGTGGCCTTGCCCAGCTGGAGCAGATGCTGACTATCTCCTTGGCCAGAGCTTGGGGAATAGGAGAGGCAAGAGCTTTTATGCCACCTCACAGCCTCACTTTTAGAGAAAGGGCAAATCAACAGGAAGGTAAATAAAGCAATAAAGAAATGCTATGAGCTTGGTAGGCTCCTGTGTATTTCATCTGAGCCGTGTGTGTGCAAAGACCACTCATTCTGATATTCTTGAGAAAGGAAATCGTACAGGGTTTACTTTCAGGGGCACCTAGTATGAAGGTGCTTGCCTCTGGACACATGAAAAGAAAAAAGCTATGTAGTTGTGAAGTTACATAAGCCTATAGGAATGATCTTCTCAAGCTAAGGAGGAATTTGTGATTTTTCTAACTGACACTCATGACCCACAGCAGCACATTCCACAGTGGCCTGGCATCACACCTTCTGGATGGGTCAAAGCTTTTAGGTGGGATTTACACACACCAGCAAAGCCACAGTTCTGCCTGTGAATGAAGACTGTGAACATGGGACTGAATTACACTGCACAGGTAGCAGAAGTTAAATGAAGAGAAATGCAAAACAAAGTGGAACTGTATGAGCTGTCTGCAAGTCACCCATAGTTGTAGTATCATGTAGATGAGAAAATATTTCCAACCATTCCCTCATATGTATATATAAATAAAATCAGGAACATTTCCTTACCATGATTTGTATTTCCTTTCTTTCCTTCCTTCTTGCAGCAAAACCGAGCTTTCTTGGGTTGCTACCATGGAGAACTAAATGCAAATAGACAGGCTTTGTGTCTCAGCCTGAATGTGCTACGGTAACTGCTGCAAAGCCTGCTGGAGGGAGTCCACAATCGCTGATGGGTTCAACAGAAAGTGAACTCTCTTACACTTTATAGGACTTAAAAGTACTTTAAAAATTAGATTTGCATCTACAGATAAATGTAGTGCTGTAAAAATGACCTACTGAAGCTTTTGGAATAATCACATTCAGCTTTCCCAGAACTCTGTTGCTGAAGGTGAGCTATCAGAAGTTGAGCCTTGGGCTTCTCTCAAAGCACACCTAGCCACAGCATGGTTGGGAGGTTCCCATTACAGACATTACACACATCAGGAGGAGGTGCACCCTTTTTCATCCCAAAAGGTATTTTTTAATAGATACTCCTTTATAGGGCCCTGAATGTCTCTGAGTGACAAAGGATTAGTTCAGCTGCCATCCTTACAGAATTTGGGGGCAAGAGATAATTCAGCAGAGATAATGGCATTTCCCTGCAACCATCCATTACATTTCATGAGGAATAAGGCTTATTGGACAGTCTTTCTTGTAATTTTTTGAAGTTTCATGGTCCAGAAACCTATTTTCAGTCCATTCTACAGTCCCTTCTACCTGTTGCTGTAGTAAGTGACTGTTGTTTCTTATTCAACATCCAGTCAACCAATCAGGAAGTAAAGAGCTAAAGGTCTGCTCAGACTTTATAGGATCCATCCTCCAATCACAGTCAGACTAACTGCCAAAATCAGAGCAGTGCCTCAAGGAAAAGAGCTATTTCCCACAGCTGCAGAACCAGAGCTGGTGGTCTGAACATGAACTTCTGTCCATTGTTCACCACTAAATGACAGTCACCTGGCAAAACCTATCATGTTATGAAAAGCTGGAGCACTATATTCTCTATTTTTGAATTACTAGTAATAAATATTCACATGACCAGCATGAATGATTCCCTGGAAACAAGACAACTCGTTCAACACTCACCAAGAGCTGATTCTGCTTTCAGCTGCATCCTGCTGAAAGCAAGATCATGCTAACTATTATGCTCTTTTGGAAACTGTTTTTCAACAGTTTCAACAATCAAAAAAGATTTCTTTCATAGACCATTTTTAAAATATTTCTGATGAAGAAATTGAGACTATCCAAGGATGTACATGCTATTTTTCTGGTTTGAGAGAACGTGAAATTTAATGTTCTTATTTCTTATATTTTCTTTAGTGTCATCTTTGTCAATATTTACATTTGGGTCCCTAAACCCTCCCTGTTTAACTCTGGAGAGGTTAACCTTCACTTATCAACAACACTGTTGCTCTGCACTGGATACTTGATTCCCCCTCCCAACGTTGACACAGTTAGCTTCATTTTTTTTCCTTTCTGGTACATCACTGGTGATCCCAGCACACCAAAGGAAACTCATGTCACAGTGCTACAGCGAGGTCCTGCAATGCTCTGAAACAAGTTTGCAAATGAAACGTTTTAAATAGAACTGGGGTAATTATGCATGAGGGAAACAAAGAGCAGGAAGCACTCAAAGCTGCTTTGTTTGCCTCTTAAGCAGCTGCTGCTTATTTCTTAAAAAAAAAAAAAATCCCAAACAAAATAGTAGCAACCCCCTCTGCCATCCTCCAACAACTTTATGAATGATCGGACAATTAAAACCCATGATGTTGCTGTATGGTTTGGGGAGAATTAAATTCTCTATTACTCTACTCCTCATCTGGAATGGAAGTTAATACCAGCTCTTATGGTGGTGCTGAAGACTTAATCAATGGTTTAATCTTTTTAAACATTCTGAAAACTTAGCACAAACCGAAACTAAATGCAGTAACTGTTAATATCAACTCAGTTTATTAACATATTATTAACGCATTCTCCATCAAACTTTCCTTCTAATACTATTTCAAAAAAACAAAGTAAAAAACCCACAAGTGATACTAAGAAAGAATAAAGATTATAAATATTATAATAGCAAATATTAATTATAAAATAATATTAAAATCTAATCAAAATAGAAAAATTTACTTCTTCCTCCTGAATTATTTTAATCCATGCTTACCAATATTTTGTTATCTCGGGAACAATGGTATAACTCTGCAGTAATTTTACTCACTTCTGAAGCATTATTTCACCATGTAATGCAATGAAAGTCTAAAAGTCTCACTTGCTTTATGGGCAAGAGAAATGAGAGCTATTAAACAATGCACACAATTACAAGTAACTTGCTTTGGAGCAGCAGTAATTAGAGGAGCAGGACTCTGATTTACTGTTGTTCTGATTTCTTCTTTTTCAGTGGGTTACCCCATCATTCTGTAAACATAATTTGTCACCAACACCAGCCAGAGCTCTCTGTAACTACTTTTTGCCTTTCTTTCAGATCTGTTATCCCTGCTGAGAGAACCTACTAAAGAAGAATTTTTCATACTGACACCAACAGTAGTCTTGCTGTGAATAACCACATTCCCATAAAAATCATTCCATTTATTGCAAAGTTGTTGGCAGACTGTAGGAATAATAGTCAACTCAGGAAACCTTTTATCCTGAAATCACACAGCTTAACCCTTTGCACGACCACACGAAGTTTATACATAAAAGCTGTATTACAACACTGCTGATTTAATGCTTTAGTAAAAGCATTTTTGTTGTTAGCAAGTTGCTTTTTTTCCCCAGTGCAGCTTTTTTTAACTAAAAAGAAAAAAAAATGACAATTGTAATCAATCAAGCAGTATTCATGTTTCTTTCTTAATATACAATGCTGTAGTTAAAACTATAGACTCTTTCCCAATACATGAAGTAATACATTAGCATAGATGCTTCAGTGTGGTTTTGATTATAAACTGAAGATGTACAGTCATATGAAACTTTTTTCCCCTCTCTATTTTTCCTACCTTCCTATGGTAAGGAAAGATGTATGAATTCACAAAATAATAGAACAATTAGAAAAAACCTTGTCTGCCTTATGATTTGAGGGAAATTCTTCTGTTTGTCATTATATTTACTTTGTCAAACACCAAACCAGTGGAGATAAGACTCAGGAAAGAGACATTACTTTTGTTAGTCAGTCCTCTTGACAGTCTGGTTGTCAGAGGTTGCTTGTATTCAAATTTCTGTCTGAATTTATTAAAGTGATGGAACAAAAAAGGTGGTTAATGTTTTTCCTTATTTGTAGGTAATTATGGCTTGATTTATGCTTTATTCATTTGACCAAGGCCATATGGAAAGTTTGGGGCTCACAAGCACATCTTTTAAGAAAAAATATACACATTTTGTTCCAATAAGTGAATTTAAGTATTTCATTTGTATTATTAAACTTTTCGGTCAGAGAAAAATACTTAGAAAACCTTTAAGTTGAGTTACAAGTGCTGCTCCAGTTGGCTCTCCCCCTTGCCCACCAGCGATAGGGAAACATTCATTCCCCCGGGGCATCCACGCTTTACATTTGCAATGCGAGATACACAAATACACAGAGAAAAAGAGGAGATACTTCAACTGGTTGAAATTATTTTCTACAGTTCAGAAAGGATCACTTGCTTAGATACAGCTGATCTTTCCTGTGGCAACAGCATTTCAGCTGAGCTCCTGCCAGTAGTCTGTACTCTGCTGCCGGTAAAGACCTAAGAACGATCATCTCCAGACTGCAGGCAACGTTCAGAAAGTGCCCGCACTGCCCTGTTCTGACTAGACAAGCATCTTGGGGGGGGGGGGGGGAGGGGGCAACCCAACCAACAACAAACCAATATACCATTCCTTCAGTACTTTATTGTTTCATTTGCTAAACTTTCCATTTAATAATTTTTCAAAATCCTCATGAGATCCTTGGGCTCCACCAGCACACATTAAGATCGCTTCAGTCCACGACAGAATCACCCAGCTTCTTGACCACATCCAAAGACAAATTTTAAAAATACAATTAACAGCAGTCAAATTTTACTTTAAGGCACAGAAAAATAAAAGTGATACTGCAACAAGTAAAGGGAATAATCCCCTCCCTCTTTCTTTAAAGTTTCATTAGACCATTGAACTGGATGAAATTCAGATAGAGGCCTTATTGTAACCACACTGAAACAGTAGAAATCTCCCGAGACCATGAAACTCAAACATTTTGGGAACCAACTTCAAGCACTCCTTTCGTGCTTTTAAAAGAAAATGAATGAAAGACACTTATTTTTTCTCCCTGTAGCAGCATTCTAACAGAATTCCCACAAAAAAAAAAAAAAAAAAAAACCAAACCAAAAACGAACAACCCAGCACAAACAGATCTGTTTAAAATACACATGCATGCATATGTTTTTTAAAATTTAAACTACAGTCATGGCAATCACGTGTAACCCCACCAGTGCAAACAGCATGACGGCTCTCAAGATACCAGGCAATTTGTAAATAACATTGCAATACAAATTCATGCTAAAATTAAACCTAGTCTGGAGAAGTTGTTAGAAACTACCTGCCATTCATACTGCTTAGATGCTTACACTGTGGTTTCAAATCTTTGATGTTACTCTGAGGACTGGCTAATGTGTGTGCACCCTGCAAAATGTCATGTAAACACCAAAGTTTTGCCCAGCTTTCCCAAAATAAAAGTACATCATCTTCAGAGACTAATCCACTTAAAACACCAAGCTAGATAACGCAAATCTGAGGTTTACGGTTTAAGATGGTACCCAAATCAACAAGGAGCAAATTTTTTCAAGGTGACAGTTATGTTCTCTTCAGTTTATCTTCTGGGTTTTGCACTGGAAGAGTCTAGTGAGGAAAAATAAAGGCTTGCCTCAAAGCGGGAGAATCAGCACAAAATAACTGCATCACGTGAACAGAAAGGGTGGGCTGGGAATGATATTTGAGTGTAAATTAATGTTGATCTTAGCTGGAATAACCTGCACTCTGCAGCACTTGCAGCTGCACCAGGGACTTAACTGGCTGTGAGATTTTACACATCTGTCAGCTTAATCAGAGACCAAAACAGCATCTACTGCTGAGGATTGTTATTCAAATTTGTAGAGCTTTTTAGATTTTTAGGTTATATGTTTCTTAAGTAATCCATTATTAGTTTATGAATGTGTTATGACTCATAACTAGAACATTGACTTATTTAGTTGTAGATAGGCTTTTATTCAGTAGTATTCTTAATTTTTAAATAATATGCAAAAAGCATTTTGTTCACCTCAGTTTCACAAAATATTAAAAGCCAAAGAGAAGCCTTTCTACACAATAATAAATTGAAAGCAATACATTAATAGCAACATTAGCTTCTTTTGTGATTAGTATCAACTATTTACTCATTCCCTTGGCATCACTGCTCTATTATTTCAGACTTCTGGGATATTTTAAGTAATAAAAAGACCCTATTCAAAGCTGAAATGACAATTCTGGCACTAAGAGGCCTTCAGGATGACTTGCATCATTACCTAGTGCTGGACCTAACAGACTGAACCACCAAGCAGTGCATCACACCCATGCTTAGGTCACAATTGCCTTGGCAGAAGAGTTCTGTGGCATGCAGCGGGCAGTTTGCTACCCCTTAAAAGTAAAAACTCACTAGAAGCAGGTGTCGGTATGTGCCAGCTATATAACATAAGCAGTGTTTTGAAATCTTCTAATGAATTGGCAGTAAAAGCATGAAGATACACTGCAAAATTCTCAGTCTGTGACATTTCTCACAGTGAGTTTTGCATCTCAATTTCCATCAAGTCTTAGACAGGTTTTTAGAACAACTTTTATTGTTTCATAAAGGCTAAAACAGAGTTTTCAAAGCACTGTCTCGCATCATTCATTATATAACAATTTTTATGTTACCCTTCAGAGCCTATTGCTGCAGGACCACACAAAGCTGCCATACCTGGAGTATGTTCAGTCCAGAGAAGAGAACTCTCTGGGGAAACCCTAATGTGGCTATTCAATACATAAAGAGGGCTTGTAAGAAAGATGGGGACAGACCTTTTACCAAGGCCTGTAGTGACAGGACAAGGGGTAACGGTTTTAAAGTGAAAGAGGGTAGATTTAGATTAGATACAAGGAAGAAATTGTCTACACTGAGGGTGGTGAGGCACTGGCGCAGGTTGCCCAGAGAGACTGCGGATCCACATTCCCTGGAAGCGTTCAAAGTCAGGTTGGTCAGGGCTCTGAGCAATCTGCTGTAGTGAAAGATGCCCCTGTCCATGGCAGAGGGGTTGGACTAAATGATCTTCAAAGGTCCCTCCCAACCCAACCCATTCTGTGATTCTATGAAGCACTCTTTACTATACTGGGTGATTTGCATGTCAATGTACTTCTTCACAAAGCATGCCTGCCTACTACTCTAACCCTCAGCTACAGCAAAATCTAGGCATCCCAAACAGAAGCCCCAGTACCAAACAGCAGACCACATGGAGTCAGTACTGGTTACCGACTCACAAGTACAGACAACTGAAACACTGAAAAGGTTAGTGATGACTGATGCCCTTCTGCTCTAAATTGGCAGTGGTTTTAAAAAATAGACCTCACTTGAAATGTATAAATAACTCAAACTGGAACAATTACAACTTACAAAAATCATCCAAAATAAAAAGCACTAGAAAACAAATTAACAAATACAATGGGAAACATGAAAGTTTTCTTGGACAACTATTTGCAATGTTTTTCTGTCTTTTTTTTGTTTGGCTGGTTTGTTTTTTTGGTTTTTGTGTGTGTTTTTCTGTCAGGGGAGAATTGTTTAAGTTATTAATACACACATTTTTCTAATTGTGTCAGCAGAGAGAGCAATCATGTCAGGATGTCCTAAGGAGTGAGGCATTAAAGAGACCAAGCTGAAGCATTGTTAGAAAGCCAGCTACATCTGTACACAATAACAAATGCTACAATCACCAGACATGGCTGTCTCTTTCCCTCTTTATGACAGAATTATCATCCCTGTTTCTGAAGGTACAAACCTTATCACTATCATCATCCCTGTCTGTAGGTGAGGAGACTAAGCCACAGCAATCAGGAATTACAAAGTAGTGGCAACCATGAAACCGGACCTCATATCACTTCATTCTCTACAAATACAGAAAACACACACACCAGACAACTGATCAGAGCATAATGCCAGCAAAGGCTGACCCTATAAATGTTCAGAGCATGGCTTTGGACACAAAATGATCCTGAGCTGCTTTTTTTCTATGCAGAGAAGTCAAGCAAGCTTTTCTCTGTAGTGATCCTGTTTTCACAATCCTCCTCCTCCACCTCCTTGGTCTGCCTGGCTATGTCTCTGCAGCTCCTCCAGCTCCCATCACCAACTTTATACCTCTGTATAACCTAGTGAAGTTTAAACCTATGCAACACCCATCACGCCAGCCCAAAGCTGGGTCTAGGACATCTCCTCAAGGTGCGAGAGAATAAATGATGTACTTCCACACTGCTAATAGTGGCCAACCTGCTCTCCCAGTGTGCTCTGGAGTTTGCTCAAAGGCCTGCACTTAAGGGCTGGCTTGCATCCAAGCAGTTCGCTTGTTAGATTACTTGACTCTAGGACCAGATGTGCTAAAATGCTTTCAGAGAGGAGCATTTTACCCTACAGTGGTCACGGTTCTTTGAGATGTGACGGAACCTGCGCACAATAAGTCTGCCAAATGTTATTATTCAATAATGTGTATTATCATAATGCACATGATCCCAAATCATGCTCCAGAGTGCTACTGTGCTAAAAGTTACCAGCTCAAGTCTGTGGCATATTAAAGTATCAACATCTGAGGGGAAATAGTTTCCCTTTCTCCTTCAGATTAAAGGAAGGGAACACATGGCTGTATTGCTTCAAAGGCATTCCTACAGGGCACTGTGTGGTACGCTGGGGACATCGCTGTGTGCACAGTCACTGGAGGACCTGGGAGGAAAGTCACTTAGTCTCCTGCAGTGCTATGGAGACCTACAAAGGAGAAAAATCTCAGGCTGATGAAAGGAATATATATCCCTGTCACAAAGAAAAGGTCTCCTCGCGGCCCAGAAGTGATTGATACAGTGCATTTGCTTCCAGCAGCAGGGAAGCAGCCTAGTTTCACCTGTAGGAATTGAAGGGAGAGGCCAAAGAGGGACTAACTTTGGAGAGGTTTTGCTCTGTGATCAGACATCACAGTTGCTGTGCTGGGGCTCAGCTGTTCCCTGGTTCAGGCCTGAGCTCTCAGGATGATATTGCTGGAGCAGCCCCTTCAGTGCCCAGTGTTAGAACAGAAGGTGTCACCATCTGCTTCAGTGCAATGAGGGCCTTAAAGGTCCCTCATTTCTTTAGGGACAGAAGAGGTCTGCCTGCTGCTGGGTGTCAGACATCCCTGACACATTTCAAGAAGTAAAAGCTGCTCTCCACACAGCCTTGAGCTCGCAAAGGAATATGAAGGAGAGGCAGTGTTGATAAACACTGTTAGCCCCATGACGGGGAGATACAGACTGGGAGAGTGGGCACACCCACATAGTAAATTATTCAGGAAGCAATCCACAAAGGGCAGTTTTCATAAAATATACCTGGCAGTTGATTTCTCCCCATCAGCTCCTAGATCTGATTAAATCCAAGCTAGCAGTTACAGACTCAGAGGAGTGCTGGAAGGATTTATTGCCATATGGTTGGAGGGAAGAGGTTTACAAGGGCAAACACGACACAAAGCACAGTATTTTCTTTGCTTTGACCTGTGTAAGTCAGTACCTCGATGCTTCACAAAAGCTGGGTATGTTCCCACACATGTAAAGAGTAGGATTTGTAAAATGTTTCTGTATTAATCTCATTTTTTTTAAAGGAGAGTTAGAGCCACGAAGACATCTACTCTTATGCAGCTCCTCAGTGTGGCAGGGCAGGACAGGGGGCAAAGGTGCTGCCCAGCAGCCAGGGATGGAAGGGACCAACATGGCTCCCACCTGCCCAGGCTGCCCCTCCAGCCGGCCGCAGTCACAGTCAGGACTAAATTGCCTGGAAATCACACACAACTCTAATGTGGGCAGTAACACATACCCCCCCCATCCCTCCCACCCACCCCCCCAAAAGATCCAAAGTTACTGCTTTACAGTAACGGCTAATAGCATTCCCTCATCTTTTATTTTTAAGAGAAATACATCAACTAATGTAGCTGAAAAACTCATACCATACTGTCATTCATTATAAATGATTCCCATACACATATCATCACTTTGCATATAAAGACTCCACAAACAAAACTGAATTGTGAAACCAGGAGTGTGCATTATATATCCTTCACCAACAGCAGAAAAATAAATGCTAATCATTGTTACTGTGCCTTTATGCATTACTGCATTTCACAGAATCACCTGGAGATGTCAAAATTAATTTCCCACAACAGCCCACATCAAAAAGCTGAAATGAACTAAAATAAATGAAAAGCCTAAAAATAAAAAATAAACATGAAATAAAACTACAGATTAACTTAATTTTAATTATTTCAATAGAATTCAACACAGACAAAAAGAAAAATTATGAAAGAAGTGTTAGGGAAGATTAATCATTCACTAGCAGAAATTACTCCTTTAACATACCCACTTATGACATACAGTTGATATGCTGAAGAAATAAACTGATCTTTTAAGAAGTTCAGTATATACAATCTGTAAAGATGCAGATAGATGTCACATTTCAGGCCTATCATCAAGTTGCTAACTTCCTTAAAACACTGGGGCACACATCTTAAAATACCTAATATGTGTAATTGCTCCATATATACCATTAAAATATTATACCTTATTATCTCTATCAAAACATAATCAGCATGTAAAATCACACATTCTTTTCTCATTACATAACTCTGTTTCTCTTGAGAGCACTACATCAATGCAGCTATTCTTTCCTGCACACAATTTAATTTCTACTAGAGAACAGAGTATGAGATATTTAAATAAAAATTTTCAATACTGAAAACCTAAACTCTCTATTCTGAAGCCTAAATGCAGACTTTGGAATCTAAATCTTGAGAACACTGCACTACTTTCTAGCGTTTGGCCTAGTATACTTCTATTTCATTATGAAATAACTATTAATGCAAGAAAACATTGTTTACAGTAGGTTTTAGATCAAATTCTACATTGGTAAACATTACTATTTTCCTTTCAGCACATTAAAAAATTGTCATACACAATGTGCTGTTTAAGAAATGTTCCTTCAAGTTCTGAAATTATTTGCTATTTTATCAATTTGGAATTAATTATTCCAAATAAATCTGTGCAAAGTGAAGGAAATAAGCCATGTCTTTTACTTTTTTCAAAACAATAAACTAAGAACTTGCACAAACTGAGGGTACAGTAACTAATTGTGAAGTGCAACTCACACATTCATAAACAGAATGCTGACTTCAGAGCTAGACAGTGAGAGCTGACTGAATTTTTTCACTGAGTTTGAAAAATGCCAATTACAAATATCATT
Source organism: Ceryle rudis (assembly GCA_033439905.1). Taxonomy (NCBI): domain Eukaryota; kingdom Metazoa; phylum Chordata; class Aves; order Coraciiformes; family Cerylidae; genus Ceryle; species Ceryle rudis. The sequence continues at coordinate 450 of JAAGNO010023019.1, read as the reverse complement.
ATTATTGCTATTACAAAAAGGGTAATATATAGAAAGTCAGACGATTCATTTACCTGGCTTTATCCCCTACTAAATTAAAATGGGTAAAGTAGTTTGCAACTGATACACATTGGCATTGATTCACTTTATACACACTAAAAAATGACTGCTGAAGTTTAGAACTTAATTTAATAACGTTAATCTCTGGCTTTGAAAAGCCACGTAGGTCACACACAAACCAAGCAGCACTGCAGGGATCGCTACTGCAACTCTGCCCTTTGCTTTCAAAATGTTAAATCCATCTTCAGCATTTTATAAGAAGTCAATATACTTTCCCCACTAACTTCGATGACAAGAGAGCTGATCTGATTAGAGCTTTCTGGAACACGTCACATGAGAAGACAACTTTTATTTAAAAAAAACAAAAACAAAAAGAAAAAAACAAACAAACAAAAAAAAAAACAAACAAAC
>JAAGNO010023018.1:0-12203 GCA_033439905.1 Ceryle rudis | reverse complement strand
GTGCGCCAGGCCAGTCCTCCACGCCGTGCCACCCGTCGCCGAGCTGCGCGGTGCCCGCGCCTACACTCCGCACTGTACGGCGGCGCGTAGCGGGGAAAGGCGGTTGTTCCTCGGGGTCGGGACTGCTAGCGCCCGTAGGGCTCGTGCTGAACGAGGGGACGCGCTCGGCTTTGCAGACGCTGAAATAACTGCACGGGGAGGGAAGGGCCGTGCGGAGGGTGCGGAGCCGCGGGGAGGGTGCAAGAGGGAGCGCGCGCCGGGAGCTGCGCTGCTGTTGGCCCGCATGGCGTGCACAGCGCCGATCCCGGAGAGGAGCAGAGCAAAGCAGAGCAGCCGCTGGGGGCTTCTCCGCAGCCCAGGGAGCGGCCGGGGGAGCCCGGACCGCACGGTGGTCAGAGCACGGCGCCCGACGGAGGACCTCGGCGCGGCCGCGGGCCGCTGCCAGTACACCTCTCGGGAGGCCCTCACAGAGCTACCGCTTCATAGCTGCACGCTGGAGTGATACAGCAGCACAAAGCTAAGCCAGGCTTTAATTATTTCCCAATTAACAAATCATGAAAGAAACGCACTTGTGCAAAAGGGTGATTGCAAGAGTAAACATCTTCTCTACCTAACAGCAGTGTTTATATAATGGTATTGTGCAGATCTTGTACAAGAAAAATACAGGATACCATACTAAACGTTGTACATACTGCTAATTTACTGTTTGCTCATACCATGTAAAGCAATGGTATTAGTCTAAAAAAGACTTAAAGGAAGATAAGAACGATTATTTTACTTCCACCAGCAGGAAACTCATAGATGCATATAACAGTTCAGAGAATTAACTCATTCCTCATAATGAAATGTCACTAAATTTTTTCCTGTTCTAAAAAAGATTTTCAAGCTATTCACAAACCTGAAGAGGGCTACTTTGTATTCCTGTTGCTGGACTCCAGAGTCTGCAGATAAGCACGTGCTTCGTGTACAGCAGGACACATCTGAAATTCCAGAGAGCCTGGGGGCATGCACAAGCCTGGAGAGCATGGCTGAACAGGGAGCAGATGAAAGAGTAATTTGTTTCACAGGTTATTTGTTTTTGCAATATTGATTATGACATGGAGTATTGCAGACTGCAAGCTTTAAAAATTATGTACATCTGTATGTAATAAAGCATATTTCAAAGCTGTTTAGGTGTGAGAAGCTGTTGGAAATTGTAAATGACCTTATGCCAGGGTATTCATGGACACCAGTGCTCGAGTCATGTATCTCTAGAGGATTTTGGATTAGAAGGTCAATGTTAGACCTTTGTTGCACATTGGACTGTCCATGTTATGTCCTGTTTTCTCCCATTTTACCACAAGAAAATCTGCAGAGATTCTACACAGATCTGTCCCCTTAGAGCTAATTCCATTGTGGTGAATCTTCCACAGTCTGGTGTCAGTCAGATGATATGAACCCATGCAACTAAAACCACAGGGACGCATTACTTCATACAGTGTCAGGACAAACTTAAAAACAGGCAGAATTATCACCATGAGTGAAAAATAGAAATAGTAGAATAATGGTATCTAATCTATCGCTCTGTAGCATCTGAACTGTAAACCTGATTATGCATATGGCTGTGAGGAATGGTCAGTGAAGAATAAGGTCTGTAGAGAGGACAACATACAGGGCTTACACAGCTGCCCAGCACACAGAGATTTTGGCATTAACAGAATGAGGCAATAAACCTCTAAGAAAGTGACCAGATGAAGTGCTGATCTTCCTTGTCCTCAGTAAAATGAGGAACCTGTTGAAGTGAATCAGGGCAGAATGATTGGATGAAGCTATACATCATTTGTTGGGGAAAAAAACTACATAGCTGGACAGCCCTTTCTGTGTCTATGTAACTCAGTGCAATATATATATTGTGTAAAGCGGTGCTATTGGTGGGAGCAGAGAGAAAAGAAAAAGTGACTCTCTAGTCCTCTGCCTGTAATTTCATACCTGGAATGCTTACAGACCACAACACTGAGTCTCTTGAATGCACTCACAGGAGCTCCTATTTTTGTTCAGGTGACACAAAGCATCCAAAATGCCTATTCTCCCTTCTGCACAGGAGCTAAAACTAGGTAGCTTTGCTTGAATACAGCTTGTAACATGTTTAGAAGAAGAATGCTTGTGTGGCTATCATGGAAAAAAAAACCACTCAGAAATTAACCTGGTCCACAGCAAATCCTTAGCCTGGTTTATGTTGGCCTACGAACTAAGTCAGGTCACATTTAAACACAGTTCCGGTTAAGCCAGTTTTGTAGATGGGCCAATCTATTTTGACACCACTGAAAACAAAGCTGGCCTAGCCTATCCCAGGACATAGTTTAACATGCCCACTGAACTAGTTTAAACGTGTTTCTCCTAATATTTGTATGCCAGGATAGATAAGATCTTTGAAGTGTTGCTAAATGTCGTGATTTTATCATAAATCGCAAGATGATTGGCCCTTTTCTCAAAGCCCCAGCTTCTGGAGTCATGTGAAATTGATAATCTCTTAGGGTTGGTTTTGCTGTTTGCTTTTTAATAAGAAGTCTGAAAGAATGGCAGTGTGGAATGGAAGTGTGGCCTTCAAAAACAGAAAGTATATAGACCCCCAAATATTTTAATTTTTAGTTTCTGGAATTCTAAGTGTCACATTTGAGTCAGAAAACCCTGGGACAGCAAAAACTTCTGTGTTCAACTCAACTCTGGCTTGCTATGCACACACTTCATTTAAATTGATTTGGCTTCTATGTTGGGACAATTTCTTGGATATTTTGAATGTATAGCAAAGTTTATAATACGGCTTTATTGATACTTAAATGTTCTACCGGCATACCTATTTAACTAAAACATCTTCCAGACTACCCTAGCTACACCAGCAAGAGTTCTAACACTGGTAGAGCTGTACCAAAACAACTGATTTACTAGTGCAAGTTATTTCATTCAGGAGATGGAAGTACATTTTTTTGTTTGTTTTGTTAGTATCAGCTGCATCTACACTATCAGGGTTTGCCAGTACAGCTATCTTGGCAACCCTTTTAAATGCAAACAAGCACTATGTGCCGGCAGCACAGGCTGAGATCTCATTTTTAATGCTATTAAACAGCTGTGTCTTTGGCTTTTGCCTTGTTAAGACTCTTTTTAACCATGTTATTTTGTTCAACTGCTAAATAAACAGCATGGAGTTAAACGTATTAGTGTAATTTATCTTCATTCCTTCCTAATTTACACAATGAATTAACTAGAATGATCTAATTAACACTGTACAATGACAGTACCAGTGCCAGAACTTTCCCAGGGGGATGGGGCCAGGAACACCCCTCAATGACCCACACCTGCTTTTCTTATAATTCATCTGTGATGGGCTTCTCCAGCCTGGCCTGCAAACAGAGGTTTGGGTTGATACAGCTCAATACACAGAGGTGTATATATATTGTTTGGTAAGAGGTCAACATTCAAATACCCTTAGCAGCAATTACACCATCTTGCCCACTAGTTCGGGGCGGGGGGAAATATCCATCTTTGTCCTGTTCTTCTTATCTCAGCTATATGTTTGTTTATTTTTCAAAAGGATTACATTCAGTCAGGCTGGCCATTAGATGCCATTCCTGCATGGCATGGCAGCTCAGACCAAAAAGAAAATACCTGCTGCTCTCTAAAAACTTATGGCCCTAAGGGGCAAATGTTGGTGTATGTGACATGTAACTGCTTCTCTCCAGAATATTTATATTGCATCAGTGTGACAAATGGTTGTGAAGTGTGAGCCCCTTGTCACTTGTAAAGTATATGAACACTAGCCCATCTGAAGTCGATTTATGCCATCATCTTATGTGTAAGAGGTAGGAAAAGTCAGGCCTTTGTTTCTATTTAAGGCTGGATATGTTTATACAAAAATTTTCAGAAAGGCTAATTTGTCTGCAGAATAACATTTTAGGTATGCATGATGTCCAGAGTAAGGAAGATTTTCACCCAAAGTTTCTTACTCCTTAGGGGATACCAATGAAAAAGCCTGACTTGCATCTAGTCCAGAATTCACAATTCTGTATTATTCCAGGAGTATGTGATTATACAGAAAAGTAGTACTGAGAAAAAAAATACATCTCAGACTATAAGGAGAAGGCATCCACTTCTCTTTTGTTGCTCTGTCCCATCTTATAATTTTTTAATTTAGTTTGCTCTCTAATTAGTCCTGCAAAGTCTCATCTACCTGACTTTATTTTTTGCCTGTGCCATATTGCTTCTTCTGCCTATTAGCAAGAAAAGTAATTCCTGGTCAACAAAGATAACAGTGATGACGACCCACTTTTGACCAGGTTTGAGGAGCAAGGGATCCCAGTTATTACTGTTATATGTAAGTCACTTCCCACAGCTACACAGACCAAAATGGGACTGTGAGTACTGCTGCAAAGAGTGGTTAGTGTTACTTCTCTCATCATGGTGATATTGGGCAAAAGTCTTAGCATCTATATCACATTCATTGTCAGGAGATTTCAATTCCCTATGCATATCTTTGCTGGCTATTCCCGTTTCTGAACAGTGACTCCATGCAGGGTCAGTTTCTTGCTTCTTTCCAGGAGCTATTTTCAGTCAATGCGGACTCTGGGCCTTGAAGCAACTTCCCTTTGCTTCTCTCTTGCTAAGTAGCAGTGGCCCCCAGTGGTGACAGCTAAGCTTATTTTAAGTTTTCCCGCTCAGTACTGGGAAGCCTCTATGCTGTAACAGAAAATTGTGCTAATGACTTGTGAGTTCCCCACATCTTCCAGTTCTGCAGGGTCTGTGGGTCAGTTCCACCTGAACCCTTACAGACCTATGCTTGGAACCAGCCAAAGCTAATAAGCTTCTAAGAATAGGGCTATACCTTATATTATTCATTAAAATGTTTAGTCTTTAAGAAGGGACTAAGTAATTTAAACAGAGAAGAGTGTGTTATCTAGGGAGACCCCTAAATGTTGGAGATTTTTTGTTTGTCCTCATCTTTTAGGTTAGTAGTGAGAACAGGACGACAAAAAAGTGTTCAAACAAATGGATAGCCTTAGCTTTGTAAGGACAGGAATACACATCTAAATAGCTATTCTTACATTCATGAGTAGCACTAGTCATGTAAATACAAGGTATGTAAGGACTTGTAATATTTAAGGACTTTTATTCAATGTATTTAAGGGTAAGGATTTTTGACATGAGATGGTAATATACATACTTTTTTTTGGTAGTGAAAATTTTGAGTCACTCAAGTCTGAAAACACAGATGTATGTGTCTCAAAAAAAATTTACATTTTAGCTTGGTGATTTGTTACACAGTTCCTGTCACCTAGATGCTATTTTGCCCTCAAATTTTGAACTGGCTCTTGACCTCTACAGGCTTGCTAGAGTCAAGCCATACACCAACAGATGCCAGAAGAAAGAAGGCAATGCCTATAAGCTGCAGTGCCCATACTGCATGACATACTTAGGAGAGAGCTTTGTATTTCTCCAGATGGGTAAGAGCAAACATGAGAAAAAAACTTTTTTTGCTCCTTCTATTTTTCTGTATCCAGGAGACATGGAACTAATGTGTCCATATGGATATTGATGCATGATACAGAATCGGGTGGATGGTTGCACTCAAAGAGTTGCAGTCAATAGCTTGATGTCCAAGTGGAGACCAGTGACAAGTGGCATTCCTCAGGGGTCAGTATTGGGGCCAGTGCTGTTTAACATCTTTACTGGTGACATGGAGTGGGATCAAGTACACCCTCAGCAAATTTGCTGATGACACCAAGCTGTGTAGAGTGGTTGACACACTGAAGGGAAAGGATGCCATCCAGAGGGACCTTGACAGGTTTGAGAGGTGGGCTGGTACAAATCTCATGCAGTTCAACAAGGCCAAATGCAAGGTCCTGCACGTGGGTTGGTGTAATCCCAGGCACAAATACAGGCTGGGCAATGAGTGAATTAAGAGCGGCCCTTCAGAGAAGGACTTGTGAGTATTGGTGGATGAAAAACAGTCTGAGACAGCAGTGTGCACTTGTGTCCTGGTTTGAGCCCAGAAAGCCAATCACATGCTGGGCTGCATCAAAAGAAGAATGGCCAGCAGGTCAAGGGAGATGATTCTCCCCTTCTACTCCATTCTGGTGAGACCTCACCTCAGTACTATGTCCAGTTCTGGGGCCCCCAGTGTAAGAAAGACACAGACTTGTTGGAGTGGGTCCAGAGGAGGGCCACAAAGATGATCAAGGGGCTATAACACATCTCCTATGAGTAAAGGCTGAGACAGTTGGGGTTGTTCAGCCTGGAGAAGGCTCTAAGTAGACCTTTTAGCAGCCTTCCAGTACTTACAGGTGGCCTAGAGGAAAGGTGGTGAGGGACTCTTATCAGGGAGTGTAGTGATAGGACAAGGAGTAGTGATTTCAAACTGAAAGAGGGTAGATTTAGGTTAGACAGAAGGAAGAGATTATTTACTGTGAGGGTGGTGAGACACTGCAACAGGATGCCCAGAGAAGCTGTGGATGCCCCCTCCCTGGCAGTGTTCAAGGCCAGGCTGGGTGGGGCTTTGAGCAGCCTGGTTAGTGGGAGGTGTCCCTGCCCATGTCAGGGTAACTAGATGATCTTTAAGGTCCCTTCCAACCCAAACCATGATATATTTGGGTATTCTATGATACATAGTTTGATCAGGACCTTCAGTCTAAGTCCAGGTTGCTCACATGGCAGAAGTCTCAATGCTCATGTCTTAATGCTACCCTCATCCACTGTACCAAAGTAAAGTGAGAGCCAACAGATGTCTTGTAGTCATGCTTTTCATCATCATATATATACATCTGTCTTAAAGGACTAGTTTGCAAACTACAGGCCATGAGGTCATGGGAATTGGTCTGCAGAACCAAAGTAAACTGTAATGTTTGTATTTTTCCTGGTTTAAAAAGTTTGATGATAAGGCATGAGAAATTTGGAAGCTTAGCATGTTTTTTTGGGGACCACTGCTTTACAGAGACAGAAATTCCCAAGTTTATGAGTTTAGGACAGATCCAGACAAGTACTGTAAAGCAAGCTTGTTTGTGTAAGTATGGCTTTATTAATTTTCCTGCTGAACAATTCACCACAAACATCTGGAAGAACATTATTAGTAGTTTCGAGGCCATGTTAATTTTGGATGTTCTTAAATACCATTTTTACAGATACTTACAAACACTTAAGAAAGGAACACTTTTGAAGGCTTTTGGCAGAACATGAGAAGGTAAAAATAGTCTCAGTTACCTAGTCTTATTCTGTGAAGCTTGATGATTGTAAGGACTAAGTAATCTGATTCCAGACACTTCAACAGAATTAAATGTGTCCTATGGAGCTGGTATTTCTGTGGTTCAGATCTAACTTTTGAACATGTTGCCTACAGCAGGGATTGTTTCCCAGGCGTTCTTTGCTGCACAAGTAGCCTCAATATCCTCATCAGTCTGTGTCTGTTTAATGAGGAGAACTTAAAAGGACACGTTTGCTTGTTTTAAGAGACTTGTTTATGTATTCTCTCAAAGCCTTTATTTGAGACTTTATTGTTTTTGTGTACAAAGGAAACCAGTGAATTAGAGCCAGCCACAGATCCTGTGTATCACACAAATGTTTATATCCTTCATGGTGTTGGTTTGATTTTTTTAAAAATCTTTTTCATACACAAGCCTTTACAGAAGATGAATTCACTGTTGGGGCAGTGCTGGTGCATTTAGATCTGCAGCAAAACCTTTTTTTTTTTTTAAATAAAATAAAATTATGGGTGAATAAATGCCTCCTCATAATAGGGAAAAATTTTCAAGTTTCATGTTCAACGGTGAGGGGAAAACAGATTTCTTAGGTGAACTGTATTCCAAAAAGGCCTGTTACCTCTCTGCTCTACACGTCAATTTGGATGATTTAGTTAAGACTAAGTTAAGTAGAAGGGCTTAAACTCGGAAGAATGTGTAGTGCGGGCAAAGCTTCAAATCTTTCTTAGTAGAGTCAATGTGGCATTTACGCTGGTTATTGATTTGCATCTTCAAAGCTCTGCTTTATTTTAGGCTAATGGAGTTTAATTAGAGATCTGATTGCTGCTAAAAGTGGTAAAAATTAAACTGTTGATGCTTTATTTGAGCTAAACATTTTCTGGCAATTTTCCCAACCTCCAGGACATGACTGAACATGTTTTCACTTTCCTACCTGAAGAAGGAGCCACTTGGCATGTCAATGTATCTATATTTTGGCTTAAAGAAAAGACAGTAGTTTGGAAATACAAAAGACAGCTCCTGCCTTTTGTAACAGGTCGTGTGTTAAAATGTAAAAGAGGTAATACATTAAATTACAAAGAATTTGAAGTGCATAGTTGGAAGATAGCTAACTGATCACTGGGGCTTTCTTAAAGAAACGTATTTAAGGTTTTACTTAACAGGCAATTTCCTTTTCAGAATCTACTTTCATCTGTATGTAAACTTAGTAAATTTTGCTCAAACAGAATACCAAAGCCTCTTGACTTACCATATCCAAATAACTGATTGGAAGAAACATTGGGGCTTCCTAACAGGAGCTATGCAGATTCAGCTGTGGAAGCAATCATATCCTGTGCTGGCTAAAAAATCAAAAGATTCCCACTAGTACATTCTCTAGACACCTTTGAAATCCACTGCTTATTGCAATAAACTGCACATATGTGTCCTGGATAGAAAATTACTTGGAAGCTTTGTCATATCACCATAAACAGATGGGGGTACGGACTGTCAGTCTGAAGACAGAGGTCCTTACATAATTCTTGTCAAGCACACATAAATGGATTTTGCAGTTCAAAAGTAACAGTTCACCAAAATACCTAAGCAGATATCATTAAGTGCTCAGTAGCTTGTGTGAAATGCCAGTACGCTTACAGCATGCATGCATACACACACACAAGCCCAGCCTATGGTATGCAGAAGCACAGCCAGAACTTGCATTTATATATGTGTATTCTCACTTTCTCAGCTCAAAATGAAAAGAAAGACACTTATGGATGACAAATTACAAGAAAATTAATAGACTTGGAAATCTGGCTTCAAAAATGTCTCAAGCAGATTTTACATGATCATTGTTCATATGGAGACTGAAAATACCTAAAAATCTCCATAAGTGTTAATACAACTGCCAGATTTTCATGCAAACGACAGCTGCGTGCATATGCAAACAGAATGCTAAAATTTGCCTAGATGGATAACCTGAGCTCCTATGACTAAGATACTTGGGAAAGACCTTCTGTGCATTTCTGCTCAAGTACATGTCAAGAAGCTTTCCTCCTACTGCAGGTCTTTGAGATGCCAGTATGTTAAATGGGAAGAAATCTTTGAGTCATAAAATACCTGACAAAAATCATCATTGGCTTCATCAGATGCTATTGTTTTTCCCAGATCACAGTCAGATAAAAAAACCCAAACAAACAACCGAACAAACACACCAAAAAAAACCCCCAAGAAACAACATAGAATTCTCCTTTACAATTGATACAGCAGATTCCATACAGTTTTTATAAAATCAGTAAAGAAAATTATTTTATGTTGCTTCTCTGAGTAGGTCTAGTGAAGATGTGTTTCTGCAAAATAGCTGTGTTATCTGAAAGCAGAAGAGTTTCAAATTTTCTGGTTTTTTAGGTTCAGTACTTTCATGCGAATGCATCGCAATAAACAGATGATAGAAATGGAAATACATTTAAAATACAGGGTTCCTAGCCCATCCAGATATAAATCATAAAATTTTGTCTGTGATCTTCAGAGTTAATTTAAACCTGACAGTTTTCCCTTGTCAACTTTAGTATGTCCTAAATATTCTTAATATTTTGGCATACCCCAATACACTTCTGTATGAGAAATAAGGTCAAAAAAAATCCAGTACATTGCTTTAAGGGACCAAAAGAAAAGGATCCTTTAATAATTTATTACTACAACAAGATTTGTAAGATGAAATATTTTCAAACCTTCATTCTTCTAGTCTTATAGCACCACAACTACTACTATAGAATTACCATCACGTTCAAACCTTTACTTGTTGCTTCCTCTTGCAGAGAGGTGGCAGATGCCTGCCCCAAGTCATCACATCTTCAGGCAGGGCAGGATATGTACACCTTACACGATGTTAAGTTCTCTGTTTAGTCAATCCCTTATCATGAACAATGTCAGACAATGATCAGAAAGGATCAGGTGAATCCCGGGTTTGATGAAGACAGTAGTCAGATGACCAGAGATGTGGGTTTGTCTCATTAATTATTACAGAGCCAGGCAGTTGTGTTTAGTGAAACAGACATCCATTTGTATTGCCTAGGCTCACAAATGTAAAACTTACTCCACTCTCCTCTCTCTTTTATTATTATTTATGGTACTATTACTTATTCTTTAAACACAATCTTGAGGAATTCATGACAATGGTATTTTTTCCTTTAGAGTTTTCTGCGTATATTCATTGCTTTTTGCACATTTCCATCTCGCTCCATCTTGGCATAGTGCATTCAGGATGGATCCTAACTGTTAACAACCTACATTTCTCTTAGCTGCCCTCCTAGCTTAGCAATATTTGTCCATAAAGGTAAAAAGAGCTTCAGGGAGGGGAGCCTGCCAATTTCACAGCCAAAATATACTCAGTCACACCCTAGTAATGAACTGACTTTGGAAGGACTGCACAGATTCCACCCTGATAGGTTTTGGTACCACACCCTCTATTTGATCTAGTTATTTTAGTAAATCCCACAACCATGAAAAGATAGGTCTGACCTGTTAATGCCTGCAGGCATAGTTTAGTTGTCCACTCTACCCTGGTCTGAACCAACAGATTAACTGAAAACTTTCTGAAGCACATTTTCTAAACATTACTAATTTAAGACTAAAACCCAGTTCCTGTGCAGTCAATGGGAGTTTTGCCAGTGAACATCAACACCTCTGCTATTTTATTCCTTGGCTTCCTAAGCAGGAACTGTCAATCATGCTGTATTACACAGTAATTTTATTAAGCATCCAATCATGCTTTCAGTGGAGACAAGTTACCCTTTGCAGGCAACAGAATCAGGCACCTTCAGCAAACCACAAACTTCTCTACGTGTTTCTTCTGTTGGAAGACACAACTCCAAATTAATTCTGACTTCATTCTGACTTCTAAATTGAAAAATGAAAACATTATGGCACCACATACATGCAGTATCAAAGTTGTATCTGCAAGAGTATTTTCTGGCTTTTTTCCCCTCTTTCAGGACCTAAGTATTTTCCCATTTCCTTCTTAACAGAAAAGCCTGTAAACTAGATACTGGTAGATTCTATGTTCTATCATTCTGCACAACTAATATGAAGTGATAATAAAAAATCAAAATGTCATTTTTTATCAGAAAATCAACTTCAGCTTTATAAAAATGTGTAATTATTACTTCAGACTTTGCCTAGAGGTATGCATTTTTGACTAAGGTGTCTTTCTGTAATGATTATTAAAAAAACCCCTAAATCTACATATGACAAAACATATGTCTGATGATATTAGGCAATCTTCATAAAATATTGGCACCTTGGCACAGCAGCTCTTGGCAGCATGGAAAGCTGCCAAGATAGGGCTTTAAACTGTCTTAATCTCTTTGTTTCCTTTCTTCAGTTCCAGCAGCAGACAAGGCAAAAAGCTACCTCCAAGCTTCTTTTCGCAGTGTTTACATTCAATAGCCGTCGGGGAGGGAAAGCAGAAAAATGGTAGTACATATGTGCTACTTCAGAAACATGAAATGTGAGCAGCACAAGTCTCCTCCACCACGGGGTTCGCTTTAAAGCCATTTGGCACTATCAGCATCAGCAGAGGCCACTCTAAACATGGGGTGTGATTTGACTGCATGTTCCCCCAATCCATACAGTTGACTTGAACAAAGTGGGCTTTCTAAGCATGCTTCAGCTAACCAAACACAGTGTCAATTATAATAAAAACAATGATAGATGAGTATAGTCTATTTCTGATACCATTTATTCATAGCAGTACTATGAAGAACATTTATACAGAGCATCCCAGGTAATATGAGTAACTAATAACCACAAGAACTAAATAACATGATCTGACCACTTCTTCTGACAAATTAAATTCCAAATAGAATACCCAAGCCTTAGAGCTCACTGAACAAAAAAGATTACTTAGACTGACAGGAAAAAAAAAAAAAAAAAAGCAGCAACATCTGTTACTGGGGTCTATACAAAGAAAACATTACTGCTAAACTGCACTCAAAACCATTCTGC
>JAAGNO010023016.1:0-13413 GCA_033439905.1 Ceryle rudis | reverse complement strand
ATTATAAAATTTAAAAGTATAAAATTAAGCACCTAGATGCACAAACCTTAATGAAGAGGAGATAACAGAAGCAATGTCGAAGAGCCAAGGTTTCAAGTCACTGGCCACTGAAGGAAGCTCTCAGGTGTATCCATGGAGAGGCTCAGCCTGAACGCTGTAATAAATAAGGAGCAAAATAGCTTCATGGGAAAGAGCAAACCAATCACCTGTTTGAGAGGGATTAGAGATAGCTGTTACAAAATGTTTCTGAGAAGAGCCAAATGCAGAGAAAGGAAGGGATGGAGATAGATCAAGGAGGAACAAACCTGAAAGACAGAAGATCATGGCAAGCTGAGGAGATAGCAGTTACTATTGTCTACCTGGACTTCAGGATGACTTAGACACTGTGTCACGTAAGATCCTCTTACAGAAGCTGTTGGTACATGGGCCGGATGAGCAGACTGTGAGGTGAATTGAAATCTGGCTGAATGTCCAGGTGAAGAGGGTGGTGGTCAGCAGTGCAAAATCTATTTAGAGGCCTGTAACTAGCAGTGCACACCAAGGATCAATGCTTGTTCCAGTCCTGTTTTACAACTTCTTTAATGATCTCAATGATGGGACAGAGTGCACCCTCAGCAAGTTTGCAGTTGACACAAAACCGGGAGGAGTGGATGATATCAGAGGCTCATGCCACCATTCAGAGGGACCTTGACAGTCTGGAGAAACAGGCTGCAAGGAACCACAAAAAGATGAAGTACAAAGTACTGCACTTGGGAAGGAACAATTTCAGGCACCAGTATATGTTGAGGACCACCCAAGTGGAAAGAAGATAATATTAATTAAGCAGCTCATTAAGCTTCTAAAATTAATTAATATTACTAACATGGTTAAAAAAACCTTTCTGCTTTATGCTAAGTCCCATTACACAAGGCACTGCTGGTTTTGATCTTTAACAGCAAAGTATTCTGTGTACATGTGTTTACTCTAGGATTGAGTTTCTATCTGCATGTTCTTACTGAATGCTGAGAAGATCCAAAAAAATTTAGACTTCCAGTTAAGGTACCATTGCCACATATGCTGGGGGACCTGAAAAGGACCTGAGGGTCCTAGTGGACGCCAGGTTGAACATGAGCCAACAATAAGCCTTTATTGCAAAGAAGGCCAGTGGTATGCTGGGCTGCACTAGGCAAAGCATTGCCAGCAGGAGGGGGGAGGTGATTCTTCCCCTCCACTTAGCCCTGGTGAGGCCACAGCTGACGACCTTCCAGTTCTGGGCTCCCCTGTACAAGAGAGTCATGGATATACTGGAGAGAAGGTCCACAAAGATGATGAAGGGACTGGAGCATATCTGCTGTGAGGAAAGGCTGAGAGAGCTGGGACTGTTCATCCTAGAGAAGGGAAGGCTCCAGAGAATCTTGTCAATGTCTATAAATACTCAGAAGGAGTGTGCAAAGAGGATGGATCCAGGCTTTCTTCAGTGCTGCCCAGTGACAGGACCAGAGACAATGGGCACAAGCTGAAACACAGGAGGTTGCCTCTGAACATCAGAAAGCACTTTTTTACTGTGAGGGTGACCAAGGACAGGATCCTCAGTGTTCCATCCTTAGAGATATTCCAGAAGCACCTGGACACAGCCCTGGGCAGCCAGCTGTTGGTGGCCCTGATGTAGCAGAGCGATTGTACCAGGTGATCTCCAGAGGTCCCATCCAACTTCCAACTATTCTGCAATTCTGTCATAAGCTTCTGGTCATTTTGTGACGCCCTGCCCCTTATTCCGTATTGCCTTCCCATTAATCCCTATTCCAAACTGTTTTCCTAGATGAAGGTAACATCTGTTCTGCTGGTGTGTAGGTGTTGCCTGTAAAAGCAGTGCCCTGTTTGTGTTGAGCCACTGATGTCCAGCACTGATAGTGTAGATTGTGCATGTATGGTTGTCTCTCTTAGGGATAAATGCTCAGCCTTGATAGTGCCTGAACCTAGTATCACAGGGCCACAGCAGCCTGGCTCCAGGGGACTGGAAAAGAGAAATCCCCTCTTGTCCCAAACCCTCTATATACAGCAGCATTTTGAGATTCTGTATGCTTAAATAATGTTCTGAAAAGGGGACTAAATCCCAGACATCTGTATTCATTTAAAAATCTTATAAAATATTTTAAAGTATTGTTTTATGTTTATAATTTTTCTGCTCTTTCTTACCTGCAGTAATTAATCAAGCTTTGAAAGTTATCTCTCTGCATGCAAACAGAACCATAAATAATGACTTAATATTTCATCTTGTCATAAAGTCCTTTTTTTCACCTTTATATAACATCATTTTGCCAAAGTTAGGTCTCTTCAGATTGTAGCTTCTACAAGGATTTGATGGAAGCACTATTTAGGACTATTTTGCTTAAGTTCTGAGTGAGACAAACTTCAATAGTTTGGGGTTTTTTTTCCCACAAAACTGTAAAATCTATTGCTGAATTTGAAAATTAAAATAATCATATTTCTAAGGTTTAGTAAACCGCTAGGTAGCTCCTTATTAAACTGTACTTTTTGCTTTGTCAGGGTAAAAAGCAGTTGTGTAAGGGAATTATCTCAGTACTCCTATTACTATTTTTAATTAATTTATACTTTACTGGACAACAGCTGTAAAGACTCTCTTTTTTTTCCATTATAAAGGACTGTATGAGCAGGTCAAGTCTGTGTCCTGCAAGGAGCTGCATCCTTTTGATGGTTTTCCTTTGAATTTTCAAATACTTCATTGAGGGTTCTAACCTCACCACAAGAATAGATATATAGCTGGAAATTCACACAAGTGAGTACCAGTTCCTGTGGTTAAAAACAGCCACTACAAATACTATGAAGAATTAAGAATCACCTGAAGAGACTGTGGAATAATAAGTTTATTATAAGTTTAGTACAACAAAGTTATTCCCAATTTAGGAAAACAGTGTGCAGATGTGTTTGTGTTATGGATTTACCTTAAGCAAATACAAATCCCTGCACAGTACACTCTAATTTATTTCGTTGCAATAACTGGAAGAATTTTGGATATTTGAAATGTCTGTGCATTCACTTCTGTAAGTATCCTTCAGACAAGGAAGACAAGAGACAAACTTCAGCATGTACCTTTCATGGAACTTTTTTTTCTATGCAGGAAGACAATGGCAAAATGTCCACCATAACAAGGTGGTTTTTTTAAATTTGCTTTATTATTTTTGATAACACTTCAGAAGAAACATAAAATCTTTTGCCCCCCTTAAGTCTGTAGACCTATGTACCCCATAAATACTCAAAAGTGCTTAACAAGTGCTTTCACAGTGTATCTGTCCAGAGCACGAGAATGAATTTCACTTTGTGTGTATAAGGATTGTTTAACTGTTATCAGTAGCTATTTACACTGACAATACATCCAGTGATTAATTGATAGGATTCCTAAGGGAAGATTAAGCCACATAAAGGTCTCAAAGATGCAAGCCAAGGTGGAGAGGGCACCGTAAATATTTAGTGGACACTAAAGCAGACTGTAGAGAACTAGAGAAGGACCCAAGGGTAGGGAAGAATACATTAGATGCCTCCAAAAAGAAAAAGATTAAAAAACAAAAAAAAAGAAAGAAAGACTGTCTGCTTCCACTGGATACATAAACACACAGAATTTGGGATGATATGTAAGAATGTGTATCACAGGTAATGGAAAAACTGACATTATTCTAGGCTCTTAAAATTATTTCCAACAGTTTCTTTTAAATAAGTGGCTACTTTCTCTCAACTTTCAGCTTCTTCCATCAACATAGGACTGAACATAAGACAAGCTCTTTGAATAGTATAGTGTGCTTGCACCTTGATAAAAGCTCTGGTTGTTGATGTAAGCCTGAAGCAGTAGCCTCCTTTCTTTTCAAATGAACACAGTTTGCATTCATATACATGTACAATAATAACAGTATTTTTTTATTAAATCTGCATTTTAATGGTAATGACCTTGTTACAACAATGTCATGCAATGCTACAGGCTAGGTGAAGAGTGGCTGGAAAGATGCCAGGTAGAAAAGCACCTGGTGGTGTTGATCAGCAGCCACCTGAATATGAGCTAACAGTGTGCCCAGGTGGCCAAGAAGGCCAATAGCATCCTGGCCTGTATCAGAAATAGTGTGTCCAGCAGGACTAGGGAAGTGATTATGCCCCTGTGCTCAGCACTAGTGAGGCTGCACCTCAAAGACTGTGTTCAGTTTTGGACTTCTCACTACAAGAAGGGAAGCAAGTGTGTTGCAGTGTGTCCAAAGAAGGGCAATGAAGTTGGTGAGGGGTCTGGAGAACAAGTCTTATGATGAGCAGATGAGGGAACTAGGGTTGTTTAACCTGGAGAAGAGGAGGCAGAGGGGAGAATTTATCACTCTCTACAACTAACTGAAAGGAAATTGTATCGAGTTGGTTGTCAGTCTCTTCCATGTAACAAGCAATAGGACATGGCTTCATGTTGTGCCAGAGGAGGTTTAGATTAGACGTTAGGAAATATTTCTTCCCCAAAAGGATTATCAAGCATTAGAACAGACTTCCCAGGGAAGTTGTTGAGTCATGATCCCTGGAGGTATTTAAAAGATGTGTAGATGTGGCACTTAGGGACATGAATTAGTGGTGGACTTGGAAGTTCTAGGCTAACTGTTGCACTTGATGATCTTAAAGGTCTTTTCCATGCTAAAATATTGTATGATTCTAAGATCGTAGGTTGAATTGGGCTTCTGTTTATAATATATAAACCACAGGAGTCATAGTCCTATGCCATCCCACAGCAACTAAACCACTCCATGGCATTTCCTTGCTGAGCCCCCATCTCCACAGGGCTTGAGGCACACCTTGCTGGGAAGGGAGACTGCTGTCAGGGCCTTGAGGGCTCTGCTAGAGTTGAGTCACCCTACTTGGTCTCTTTCCCCCACCAGCTTTCCCCCACGCTGCTCATGGACCAGGACCCTATTTCAGCCCATCCACTGCCCCACTGACACTATAGGACACCTGTAAGGAGTCAGTGCTGCTTCTGCTGTGATATGATCCATTGTTACAGGGTATCCTGTTTTACTGACAGGTAAAAGCAAGCAAGCAAGCAAGCAAAGAGACAGTCCTAGCTAGCAAGGTTGATATATATAAAACAGAGGAAAGAAGAAATTTGATGATCTTATGGGAAGATAATTCCTTGTTTAAAGGACATAGGAGACACAACTGATGTGGCTTCTGAAAGCTGCATCTAGTAGTTTTAAAATAGTACTGGAGCTTGTGTTTGAGCAGTAGCAGACAAACTGGTATTTTCTAGTTCAGGATGTGCTTCAAAACCTTTCCAAAAAAGGAGCAACACCCTAGATTATGTTTTTCTGGGCAAGCAGCTATTTGATATCTTAAAAAAACATAGGTTTACAAATGTAAACACACTTCTATCACCAAGAAAATCAGCAAGTAGTTTCCTTCACATGCTGTTTATTAAGATTTTGACTGCTCCAGTTTTCACGATGTTATTAATAATTTAATCAAGCATTTTATATTAACAAAGTCAATTACAAATTTCTCCTTTGCTGTGGATTGATCTATTATTGTCAACCTTACACTGATATGCATATCATTGTAGGAAGGAAGGGCTATAAATAAGGATTTATACCCACCTAATTACTTTAATTGATTAATGCTGAAATAGTTGACCTTTGGTACTTGGTTCTCCCTTCACATTCGGAATTGACAGCTCACTCTGATGATCATCAGCCACAGGGAAAATAACTTAATATTTCAATTAAAAGCATGCAGTGTAGGCTAATCTATAGATCTCACATTAGTAACGCTCCTTACCTTCCTGTTAGAGAATACACAACGATGTTTGAACAGAAAAATATTGTATGAAAAGTACATGAAGAAGTAGGACAATGACATATATCTAAAAACTGACAAACAAAAATTACCTAGGCATTTTAGGAGACCTCTTCATGTACATCTAGAAATCACACCTAGTAAGTAGTAGCACTTCTTCAGGCCAAAGATCACATGATATGTAGAAGCAGATAATTTCTACTTTATTGGTTGGCATAAGAGTAGTGATGTCCTCAGCTATCAACACTGTCTTTCCTAAGTGTTATTTTTCAAATAAAGCTGACCTAAAACTCCTTTTCATTAGACTAACAGACAGAAAAATTCCAAACATTGGTAAAGTGTCAGACACAAATCTCTTTTCTTAAAGAACGCACAAACCAGAAGTAATAAATATTGATCTAGATGGAAAACATAAAATTATAAAATTTTGTTGATATTATTTGGAGTTAAATTTTCTTTCATTAAATTAAAGAAAAGAGTTTTCAAAGGAGAGTTTTCTTTTTTTTTTTTTTTTTACATCTTAAAAACACTTTTCTTTACAGGCCCAGTGAATTTTAAAAAGGTGCAAAGCACTTATAAACATAATCACTGTGATTGAAGCTTATGCTATGGCAGAAACATATCCTAACTAGTTGTATTCTGTATATTATATTTGCATGTTTTGAAACATTAAGTGTTTTGATAGAAAAAAATATAACAATAATCCTGAAAGCACTTTTCTCAGTTTAAAATTACTTTGGATGAATGTTCCAAATATATGCATGAATGTATTGGAATTTATTATTACTTTTACTATTTTTGTTACTGCAGTTATAAATGTTCTGTAGCTGAAAGCATTCTACTTTAGAGTATATTTTCCTTGATCAGGTGGATGGTACGTGTTAGTTGCAAAGTGGGAATAATTGATCATATATTGAGTCATCTATTTGCTGCATTCTGAGTATGAAGTGGAAGTAAGATGGTGAACAGTTTGTTTTTTTCAGTAGGAAGGGAAATGACTAACTCTACAAAAGCATCTTTATATTATTCAAAATAATTCCCTATCGAAATTCATGACATTCATTTTAACTCTAACAGTATAATATTCCAAATATACTGATTCATTTGCTAATAGCTGCTGAAAATATTCTTTACTATCTTTCAATCCTTTAAATCTTCAAAGCACTTTCAAAGGAAAACAAAATCTAGTCGTAATTCTTTTTATTTTTTTTTTTAGCCAAACCTGTCCATTGTACTTTCTGTTCTCAAATTTGCTGCCTTTTATGACCAGATTTCTAAAATAAAAGCAAATTCTATGAAGTGAGAAGCTATTTTGGATTTTCAGATTAAATTACTGGATATCTTCCTTGAACACAGGACTACTGAAAGGTTCAATGGCACAATTTTTGGATTGAAAATTTTTCATTTTAGGCAAAGTCCTGCAAAAATACTTTTTTTTTTTTCCCAAGCAAAGACCATCTTGAATAAATTAATTTTCTCTCTTTCTCATACTATTAAATCTGTGGTGAAATAGGTTAATGAAGACCATCAGAATATTTTCCTTGAGAACTTCTGGCTTCTAAATCATCCCTCACTGCTGCTTTAGATCAAGATCAAATCTTGATCTTCATTCCTCCACAAACATGATTTTTTTGACCAGAAAATACACAAATGCAACTTGACTGATTTATGGTGAGAGGACTAAGACAAAGGACATCTGTACAAGTCACATTTCAGCTACTCACCTTAGTTTCCTTTTAAAGTATGTGGAAAAAAGTAGACATTTACTAAGTATGCCCATCACATCACATCAATCACATGTTCGTCTTCCCACTATTTGTAAAGCAAACACAGCCTCACTAGGCCACATGTAGACATTCAGATTTTAGATGTTTAAAATTAGGTTACCAGTGAAGGTTTCAGTCTTTTTGTTTGTATTGATTTGGTTTTGATGATTGTCTGAACATGTTGTTGCATCATCTGTTGTTGTAACTGAGATATGCTAGCATCTTTAAAAATGAAATCTCTGGCATGCAAATTAACCACAGACAGTGGGAAGTATGCAGAGCAGGATCAAATGCACTAACCAGTTTTCAAGAAAATCTGCTGGTTCCAATGTTTTCTTTAATTTGTTCTAATGGTTTGGGGTTTTTTTGTTAATCTTATTGCCTCAGGAAAACATAATTCATTGATATTTTGCTGTGTTTTAGTAGTAAACTGAGTTCTATAGGAAGGACATGAACCTGATGGAGCAGCTCCAGAGGAGGGCCACACGGATGATTGGGGGCTGGAGCATCTCTCCTACGAGGACAGGTTGAGGGAGCAAGGATTGTTCAGCCTGGAAAAGAGAAAGCTCCGGGGAGACCAAATAGCCACCTTCTAGTACCTGAAGGGAGCTTACAAAAAGACAGGAGAGGGCCTCTTTACAAAGGCCTGTAGTGAAAGGACGAGGGGTAGTGGTCTTAAATTAGAAAGGAGTGGATTTAGATCAGAAATAAGGAGGAAGTTCTTTACCACGAGAGTGGTGGAGCACTGGAACAGGTTGCCCAGGGAGGTAGTTGAGGCCTCATCCCTGGAGACATTCAAGATGGGGCTTGACAAAGCTCTGAGCAACCTGCTCTAGTTGAGGATGTCCCTGCTCTTCTCTCCCTTCCAACCCAGACATTTCTATGTTTCTATGTTTCTGTAAGGAGATACACTGGATGGACACCTTATCAACACAGTTCCCTACTATTCTTCCATCTTTCAGATTGTTGCCAAGCTATATATCATCAAGCAGCCTAAAAGGAAATTGATATGCATGAACAGAACAAGACAGAAAATATATTACTGTTTAAAAAATGGAAGAGCAGCAGTGATACAATCCAGTTTACAGAATGAAGGCACATGTTTTCATAAGTTTAGAAGGCTGAACACTTGCACTGAAACATGTAATTAAAAGTTGCAGTGGAAAAAATGGGTTAGCATTCTTAGTGACATTTGATTAAACAATTTTGCTATCTAGCAAAAATATACAAATGAAGGTCACATTTGCAAGTATTATAAGATACATTTTAATTACATAGTTGAGAAATGTCAATGAATTAGTAACTGACCAGAAGTCATTTCAAAAACAAAAAAGGGAATGAAGGAAAACAGAACATCACCCCAGGAGTCAGAATCCATCACTCTCCATAGATTTCAAACACTAGGAAGACATTTTTCAAAATTTTGGGGATGGATCCAGTGGATTTCACTTGCCATCTTTCTTGAAGATAGAATGTATTTTGGTCAAATTACATAGTACCATTGTTGGCACATGTTGTGTCTATTTAAAAAAATCTGACAGATAAAATATAACATATGTGATTTTTATTTGTACCTATGGACTGTACCTAAGGGACATGTATAAGCATATGCCATCCTGTGGGGAAAGATCCTCTTTCTACTCAGTGAGTTCAGTTCTCCCATGGCACACATGAAATCAAGTAGAATCTAACTTGCAATAGCTATTACAAATTGTAGGTGTAAACTTCTTTCAAATGTTCTTGAAATACACATTTTTGTGGGTTTTTTTTCTAAAAGAAAAAAACCTCAGTAATCAGTAGAAGACAGTTTCTTTATCTCCTGTGGTGCTGTTTTAACTCGTGGTGAATCTGACCAAAGAAAGGCTGAAGAGCAGCATGTGCTGGAAGTAATAAAAGATACATTAATAGTTTAATGAGTTGACAGAGATTCATTAAAAAGTTACCTAAGCTAATTCAAATCATAATTTGCTGTTGGAAATCCCATTTAAGAAAATGTGCGCTTGGAATAAAAAAAAAATGTAGTCTATACTGAGACTGTCATGCTGTTGTTAAAATTACTATAAATCTGGTAGTTCTAGTGCAAAGAACTATGAAGGCTTATCCAAGCTGCTGATTTTATTTTGTCTGGTTTCTAGTTGCTTAATATCTTTACCATTTGGGCCTATATATTCCTTATCTGTGTCTACTTGCAGATGAAAAACTTTTGCATGTTTCATCCCAAATGCTTAAGTTTATTTCCAAGAATGAGTTTAGGGAAAATACAATTTCATTGTCAAGATCAAGTGCAGCAGAGTTTTGAGGGCTACTCATAGGTCTTTTTGGAACTTCTCAAGGATTTTAAGGATATACTGGTAAAGCTAAAACCACATTAGAGAGTAACATCTACTCTCCAGCAGTTTAACTGTGCACTTAAATAATGGAAAATAAATTTATTCTCCCAAGTCTTAGAAGTCTAATCCAAACCAATTTAAAGGATTTTTTTTTTAAATAGTATTCCAATAAAAAATATATTTTAACTAAGCCACTACAACTAGGCAGTTCAGAAGTCTATATCTTTGAAGGTGAATGTTTGGATTAGGAAGTAGGGTTTTTTTTTTTTCAGGTAAGCATGATTTCTGCTCTAGTTGTCAGTAATGATCACAAGCTACAGACTTTCAGTAAACAAAACAAGAAATATTTCCTTATGTATAATTTATTAGCCATTTCCATTTATGTCTTACAAGAGAAACTTTACTCAGATACAGCATCCCCATGAGCATGACAGAACAACCAGTCAGGGTGAAAATCCACACTGATCATTAATCCCAGCCAAACAAACCAATTATACCATGAAAGGTCAGAAACCAGCTTACGTAATACTGCCACTAATGCAGGACCTTTTCACCATGTAGAGTGACTTTTGTATCCTTTCCTTCTCTTTCATCCCATAGTACTTTATATTCATGATACCTGAGATCATGCTGATTCTTTTGCTATTTCAAGCCCTGGATTTACCACTGCAGAACAAGTTGTCCTCATTCAACTAGATAATAGAGATTTTTAACATATTTTTTTCTTTTTAAGTGGGAAAAGAATTACAGTCCGCTTGCCTTGATAAAGCAGCACAAAACATGTTCATTTCATCAAGCTGCTACACATACTATTTCATCAAAAAGAAGTTATCAAAACTATTTCAGCGTTGTTGAATCCTATTTATGGGAGTAGCTTATTGTGTTACATATGCAAAAAAACAGGGAAGTCATAGCCTAAGAATGAGACATATAATCTTAGCAAAAAATTCCCTTTGATTCAAACCTTTGTAGTAAGGGAGGCTGCACACCACTGGAGATTTCAGTATGGCTTCTGTTCAATTTTGTCTAGCAACGTGATATACTGATAAAATGTAGGCAGCACGGAGTAAGTCTCACTACTGTACTGGCTCCTGCATGTGCTCAAACCTTCTTCCCCTACAGATGGATTCCTCTGCATGGAAACTCTTCTAGGCACTCACCCTAATGACACAAAGTCTGATCCCAGACTATTTTAGGTCAGGAGTACTTGTTAGCTCGAGCTTACTTGGAACTGTGCTGTGCCTCATCTATCTAGTTGGCATGCTCTTTCATTTAATAAAAAGTACAAACAAAAATATTTCAAAGTACAACTTCGGAAGGATTAATGGTTATTTTGCTCTCCTATGTGTGTGTAATCTGCATTTCAGCCTGGTAGTAAATGAAGTGTAATGGAGGATACAATTTTTGATGTGTCTATTCATAACTTTATATATGTGTACTACTTTTTGGTTCTTTTGTGTACCTGGACAGCAGGGAGGAAATTATTTGTCTTAGGTTGTTTGCTGTGTGATAGATGTGGCAGAAACCTATGGAAGGATGTTTCTCTGCTGTAAGTGAGATCATTTGAGAGATTTTTATGGAAGCAGGTGGAGATGTCAGAGAATGAGAGACACAGCAAGGAGGAGACCTACATGGTAGACTCAGTAAAGGAGCAAGGACCTGACTGCATTTTGTTCTCAATGTGTCATTGAACTAAAAAAAATAATATTAAATGAAAGGAAGTATTTTAATATAGTATGTTTGTGTAGAAACATACAAGGTTGCATGCTTGCTCCACCCACTTTCCAAACCCACTTTCCAAGCTGAACAGGACAAAGGGAACATAGAACATGTATTAAAGATCAAAACATTTATTAAATTATCTATCTAAGAATCAGGATTATTATTATTATTATTTAATTTTTGGTGGCTTATCTTCATTTTTTTGCAAAAGAAGCAATATACAGCTCAGACTCTCTAGCTTGCCTATCTGTCCATCCATCAAGGAAGACTGTTTCATAACTCTCCAAATGAATGACACAAAAATAATTATTTGTATCTTCTCAAGCTAGAGTAGCTGATATACTCAGGAACATCATCTAAGGAATTATCTTCTGTCATCAACAAATGGACTATATAGTCTAAAAAGTCTTCAGACACTGGAGTTTTGCTACTGCATATATGGCATATAGTACATTTAACAGCCTAATAATATCATATTTCAGTCACACAATGTATTTATCATTTTCTGAAAAAGTACTGACATAAGGTTTTCCCAAACCTATGTCCTTTGCCATAGGGCAAATAGCATAGAGTCAACATACCAAGCTGAAAATAGAAAAGTGCCTGTATCTGCAGAAAAAACTCAGAGCAGTACATTCATTATATATGTGATTGTAATCATGTTTCCTTTGGAAATCTTATTAAGGTTTATTATGCTGTGTTGTAAAATCTGGACCAAAGTCAGGTCTGCATTTTTTTTCTTATAAAGTAAAATTCCTTCCAGTGTGTATTTCTTCTATGTCTGCATGCACACTGGAGGAATGCACCACTTTCTACATGGTTGGTTGGTTGGTTGGTTGTTTTCTTTGAAGCTGTAGAAATGGATTATCTAAGAAAGAATATGTATCTCAGTTAGAATTATATGATAGTCTGTTTATATTTGAGAATACACACAGGAGTAGTTCTGTGACACCACACTTTTTAATTTATCATTTTCTTTCTGCTTTTCTTTCTGATTCTCTTTCCATCTCATGTAGATTACAGAGCATTTGTTCGCCTTCAGTTAGAAGCAGAAGGGAGTGTGTATTTGAAAGACAGAGAGATGTATTATCTTTTCAAAGCCAGAGTCCTTTCCATGGTGCCTTGCATCCTTGTTACCAGCTACAAGATGGCCACATCCTAGCTCCATGTGCAAAAACCAAGAATGCATCCCAATCTGCCCATTTCCATAATTCCTGAGTATATAAAATAATCTGAGTTGGGATGATCTGAGGAGCTCCACAGTGCCCAACTAATTAGCTCTCCTGACACCAGGACCGCTTTGTTCACCACCAAGCCTTTCCATCCTCTGATGCAGACTGTTACAGAGAGTCTTATCTCTTTCCTGCATCCATATTCCCCAGGAAATGTTTTCCTTCCTCTGTGGTCAGGAGGAAGATGTGCATTTGTCCATTCAGCATTAAACATTTAATATGATAAGTTTAACCATGGACATTTCTACTGATGCTTGTTTATCTAAAATAATTTATATTTGTAAGGCCAAAAGTATTTTTTGTTCATATGACAAATTAGCATTTAGTGAGACCAAAAATATAAAACTTTCTTCAAGAAACCTCAATGACATTAAGATTCTGACCTCAGGGAAATCAGAGTGAAAATACATAATTTTAATAGGCATAGATTTTAATATGAATTTTTGAAAGTGTGAATTAACAGACTCAATGGCAAGGTTCACTGTAGTACTTCTAAAAGTTGGAATTGCATTGGAGTGCTTTAAACAGGAATCGGAAAACAGGGAGAAATGCTCTATA
>JAAGNO010023014.1:0-11646 GCA_033439905.1 Ceryle rudis | reverse complement strand
AAAACCAAACAAAATTGCAAGCCAGGGCAATTGCAGCCCTCTCTGAAGTGCCTGCACAACAGCATGGAGAATAAGCATTAGAAATTAGGCATCTGTGTTTATTTGCAGGGCTATGATGCTGTTGGGATCACAAAGGTGTAGTGGAATGTCTTGCATGACTTCAGTTCTGCAGTAAAGAGATGTAGGCTCTTTAGGAGTGACAGGGCAGGAAGGCAAGGAGCTAGAGTTGACCTTTATGTGAAAGAGAAGTTGGATAACATGGAGTTGTACCTGGGGATGGATAATGAGCCAATTGAGAGTTTATGGGTAAAGGTTAAAGAACAGACCAGTGTGGGTGACATAGTAGATGTCTGCTATGACACCTGATCAGGAAGTACAAGTAGATGAGGCTACAATGACTTCACATTCACAGCCCATGTTTCTTCAGCCATCCTGTTATCAGCTGGAGAAACAGCATAGCAGAAAGCAAGCACTCCAGGAGGTTGCTGGAGAGCATCAGTGACAGCTTCCTGAACAAAAAGGTAGAGGAACCAATAAGAAGAGATGCTTTGCTGGACCTTGTACTCACAACCAAAGAATGATTCATAAGTGTTGTGAAGGTCAAAGGCAGTCTTGACCACAGTTATTGTGAGATGGTGGACTTCAGGATCCTGAGAGGAAGGAGCAAGGCAAAAAGAAAGACCATAGTCTTGGACATCAGGAGAACAGTATCCCATAAGAAATGGTTGTGGACAGGGGTCCAGAAATGCTCATTGCTTTTTCAAGGACCATGTACTCCAAGTTCAGGAATGGCTTGTCCCTTTCTGTAGGAAATCAGGCATAGGTGACAGAAGGACGGATGGACAAGGAGCTCCCATGAAAACATATAAAGGAAGAGAAACGGTCTGAGAGTAATACAGAGAGAGTATCTCAGTGTGCAGGTGTGGAGTTAGAAGAGACAAAGCCTACCTGGAGCAAAATGTGGTGTGGGACATAAAGGACAACAGGAAAGATTTCCACAAATGCATGAGTTACAAACAATATTCCATAGGGAACATGCAGACCACTATTGAATGGGGATGGAGGCATCAGCATAAAGGATAAATAAAAACACAAGGTACTCGGTAGTTTCTTCAGTCTTTATTGGTAAGACCAGTCTTCAACAATTCCTAGGCCATTGAGACCACTGGGAGGGTTTGGAACACTGGGAATTTTCCTCAGCTGGAAAAAGATCAGACCAGTGAACACTTAAACAAACTGACTGTACAGAAGTCCATAGGTCATTATGGGATGCACCAGTGATTGCTGAGGCAGATGGCTCATATCATTGTAAGAACACTCAATCATCTTTGAGAGACTGTGGACACTGGGGAAGGTTTCTGAGAAGTGAAAGAAGACAGATATTCTTATCTTCATGAAGGGCAAGAAGAATGATCTAAGTCAGTAGTTTAAAACTGGCAG
This sequence comes from Ceryle rudis, assembly GCA_033439905.1. Classification (NCBI taxonomy): domain Eukaryota; kingdom Metazoa; phylum Chordata; class Aves; order Coraciiformes; family Cerylidae; genus Ceryle; species Ceryle rudis. The sequence continues at coordinate 10,206 of JAAGNO010023014.1, read as the reverse complement.
TTACTGAGTTGCTCCACAGTAATTCAATTTGCTCTACATTTTCAGGTCTAGATATCTGTTGTACACTCTTAGTGTAGCAAATCTTTCAATGATGAACCTGAACATGCAACTTTTTTGTTGTATTTGCCAGTCATTTTTCTTGGTTCACACCTCTGGGAGATTCCCTGATCTGCTAAACTACTTTTTGTGTATTAAAAAAACCCCCAAAAATTAACTAAACATAATATTTCCCTGTGCTCATGAACATCCATCTTTTCAAGGTGCCAGAGACACATGTCCTTGTACAAACTATTTAAAATCTCTGCAGTTAGCACCTTTCCATAGAAACCTCCCCACTCTCAATTTGTTCTTGTCTTTGGAAAGGTCTCACTTGTAACTAAGTCCTACCTTTTCTGGTAAAAAAAATAAATAAAAATTACAGCTTCCCCAGTATTAGTAGGGAAATAAAGCTTTCCAGTTATTAATAAAGCTATGGTATGGAAATTCATGTTTTAAGGTTGATAGTAATTCTTTTGATGTGAAAAGAAACCATTTTATTGACTTCAGCTGGCATTAGCTCAAGTCCACAACCCACTCACTTCAATTGGTCTTTCAAATTCTGTATTTTCTAATATGGTATGAGGTTTAATTCAATATCTTTTAAAGCATGCTTTGACAATCAAACATTGTTTTAATTTATCCTTAAGTTTTCAGAGAACTATATTTTTTTAATCATGGTTATTTCTAGGTCACATAGTCACAATAACTTTAACACTGGTAAATCAAACTCATTCTTCAAGTCAACGTTATAATTGAAGCTTTTTCCCTTAATGTAGAAAGTCAGACAGGTCTCATCCTGGAGTTCATACAGTGATGATTATGAACAATACCACAATCAGAAAAAGGATTGTTGAGGATACCAGGGACATTTTTCCTTAGATTTTTTCTCTATATATACATGAAATTCAAATCAGTGAACCAAGAAAAATCTACGTGTTTCCTTGACCTAATCAACTGCCTTCTGAAGAATTAAATCTAAAATATTCAGTGGACCTGACCTGATACTGAATTTAATTTTAGTCATATGAACAAAAGCAGAAGGACCTACTGTGATGCCTTGGACATTGAAAAAACTTTTAAATGTATCCTCCTGTTTTAATTTTTGAAATATTCATGTATCTTGAAGGTTTAAGGCATGTCTTTCAGGTTCAGAGACATAGTAGCATAGAGTCTGGTAAAACCCTGGAATATCTTTAAAATTTTTATTACTAATATATATTGGAAAGTAAGTAATTTGGGGTTTGGATTGTAATTTTTTGTCTAGATGTTTTTGACTCTACATCCATTTAAATTCCCACTAGAGAGCAGCTAGAAATATCTGATATCTCTTCTTTGAGTAGTTTGTGGGCTTTTTTTCTTGTTCTTCACACAAAACTTATTTCTATGACTGGAGCGTCTTCAAGTAGTGTCAGCAATATAGGATACTGAAGCAAACAGAGATTAATAGAAGTCTGAAAACGGGTATTCCTATTATTAAAACAGGAATTCTAACACCAGAAGTTGCAGAGACAAGATAGACGTCAGTAAAAGTAGCTACAATGCCTTTGTATAAGTATTACTGTGTATTAAAAGATATAAGCTTGTATAAGCCTTATCTTATGTAAAAATATAAGAGTATGACTCTACTAAGGCTCTGCTTTTTCAGAGAAGACATCATTAATCCCTGCTTACATGCAATATTCATAGACTTTAGAATACCTAGATGACACTGAAAACAGAAATAGGCAGCAGCTGAAAGACATGGTTGGAGAGGATGGATCACTGCTCCTAATTATGGTCTATTTGCAGAATAGAATTGGCTGTTGCTAGGAGAAGCAAACACTGAGAAGCAATGTTGGAAGTCCAAAGGCACTGGGTGAAAATGCTTATTGTGAGCTCAGCAGATTTTTCTCTGAGGATAATCATGTAATGATCACAAACACCACAAAAGTCAAGTTCACAGTCCCTCTTCATGCATACCCCACAATCAGACCTGCAGTAGAAGCTTCCCACTTCTAGTGCCCTCTATTTTGGTATGTGTGAGGGAAGATGGATGAGCTGAGCCTGTGTGTTGTTTCTTTGGATTCCATAAACATGATCCAGCAGTAAGGCTGAACTAGACTCTGTTATCGTCTTCCTTTATTCCTTCAGAAGCTGAAACAAGTACCAAAGTAGGAATACAGAAAAAAGAAGAAAACTCCACCTCTCCTCATTCAAAAAATGTAGTGGTTTTTACCCTTTGAATTGAGGCTAGGGCACTGAACAGAGATGTGCCATTTCTCAGCTTAATTTCCTTAGGTGGAATCTGTGGCTCAACTTTAAAACTGTTTCTTTACCTCATATTATGTGTGTAGTCCCCTTTTTTTCTTCCATTTTGAATCTTTTGCCAAATCAAACTTGCCACAGGACTGGAAAAAATCAAAGACAGTAAATTTACTGAAAACAAGTGAATATTCCCTTGATTAAGGCAGTAGCATTTACTTAAGCCTTATAGAGAAATAGAATAGACACACAAGGAAGAGAAGCTATTAATAATCTAACTGAAAGAAAAAAAATCTATCAGTTATGACATTCTATTAGACATCAGAGGATCTGATCACAATTTAGGAAGTGAAATTTCATTAATCCCTTCATGTATAGAACTACTAGTTTCCCTAATATAAAATTTGATCTCTTTCAACCTCAATGCCAATTGTTACCTCCAGAAATATTGTGACTTCAAAAAAAACCATACAAAAAAAAACCAAAAACCCCCAACCCTATCTGTTCTTTGGAGTGTAGCAGCTCCCTTAGGTCATACTTTTGATCAAAAAGAACCCAGATCTGCCACCTTTAGTTGTGTAGGCCTGGTAGACATAGGATTTAGCTTTTATGAAAAATGAAAGAGAGGAAAATATTGCCCTTGTGCTGACAGCAGTCTGTTGGAACTGAAAAAATTGTAGTCAGCTATGAAACCTTGTGATGTCAATTACAGTTTGAAAGTGATTTTTTTTTGTCTGGAAAATGTAATAAACAGCATAATCGATGATTTGTGATATGTACTTTTACAAATGTACTTAATATCACAAATAAGTGAGAAGAGATGGCTCTTTCAAGTTTACATATGTGATTGCCTTTAGGAAAGATGGGTAATTCTTCACAGCTACCATCTTGAATTTTCTGGAGAAAGGCAAGAAAAAAACCTGCTTTCTGATCCCTTTCCTTACTACCCAGAACAACTTTGACACCCTGACATATGTCCACATATTATTGTTATTGCTTACTTGTACCACCACAGGCTTTTCACATCTAGACATTTTATTGATATGCCTCAGTGTACACACCATGCTCCCAAGGGCATGAAGAAAGCAAATGTCATTCCTGTATTCAAGAAAGGCAAGAAGGAGGATCGAAAGGCAAGAAGGAGGATCCAGGGTACTACAGGGCAGTATACCTCACCTCAGTCCCTAGGAAGATGATGTAGCAGATAAATGTATTAACACTAAGTTGACCATGAGTAAGCACTATGCCCTTGAAGCAAAGAAGGCAAACAGCCTCCTGGACTGCATTACGAAGACCATTGCCTGCAGATCAAAAGACTTTGTTCCTATTGTCTACTCTCCCTGGTAAGACACATCCAGGTGCTGTGTTCAAATCTGGGCTCCACACAACAAGAAAGAGACAAACATACTTGAGTGGGTCCAGCAGAGAATCACAAAAATGATGAAAGGAATGGAGCATCTGTCATGAAAGGAATGGAGCATCTGTCATGTGAGGGCAGGCTGAGAGCACTGGGAGTGTTACACTGGAGAAGAATGGGCTCTGGGGGACCTTATCTGTATGTATAAATACCAGACTGGGAGAACCAGACTCTTCTGAGTGGTAGATAATGTCATGACAAGAGGTAATTGTCATAAAGTGAAAAAAAAGGGAAATCCAGTAAACGCAGAAAAACTTTACTGTGATGGAAGAGTCACACTATGACACAGGTTTCCCAGAGAATCTATGGAACGTCTACCCTTGGACATATTCAAACTTTACTGGCCATGCCCCTTCCTGAGCAACCTGTTGTAGTTGACTCTGCTCTGAGCAGGAGTGGAACTGGGTTATCTCCTGAGGTGAAATACAGCACTCTTGTGCTGTAAATATGTAATGCATATGTGTATGTGTGTGTGCATGTGTGTTTCTATGCATACAAGTATCTCAGAAGAATTGCAGCCTTATAGGAAAAGTCGATAGCTGGGAAGGGCAAAACAGATTCAGGCTGAAGTGATGTATATCAAAACTGCCCTGGGACTGGACAGCAAATTCTCTGGGATTGGCAATGGAGTAAGTAGAAACTTTTTAATCTAGTTTAAAAGAATGATAAAAGCAAAGCTCTTGAAACATGAAAGGTTAAGGGCAGCTGCCTTTGAAGAGTTTAGTGCACTGCCTGCTGGTCTGGTTTAAGAAAATCAGAAGCAAAGGTATTTCCTTATCTGCAATGTTAATGAGGGAAAAGCTGAGTGCTTTGCTATGCAGAATTGTGGCATGCATGATAATTTGTCAGCCTCTGACAGTGGTTTTCCTGCTTCAGAAGATTCTGTGACATCCTCAAATTTGAAATTATGAGAGGGTGACAATTCAGCCACTAAGGTAGCCAGTGGGCTTCCAACTGACTTTAAATAGTCATGAGACAATGTGAGCTTAAGTCTATAACACTAAGAGGTTTAGTTTTTTGGTTTTGTGTAGGTGTTTTGGTTTTTTGTGGTTTTCTGTGGTTTTGTTGTTGTTGTTGGTTGTTTGTTTTTTTGGTTTTTTTTTGTTTTTTTTTTTAATAAAATGTGATTGTAAGATGTCAGCAATAGTATACAAGAGCTGAACAGATGAAAGACAAGTTTTATGGTATGGCCGCTTGGAACTGTTTATAAAAGAAATAGCAATTTTTTCCTAGGAAGGTATCAAGCAGACTGTAACAAAACATTCTAAATTCACTACCATGCCTCTTTTTCCTGTAGCACAGTCACTTTTTGAACATTCTTGAACAGCTGGCAAAGAGAAACAAAGTGCCCATAGGTCTAAGAAAATCTGTGGTTTGTTTTAAATCTTGTCATCCTTAGCCTTCAGTTTACAAGCAACTTTCACTATGGCAGCCAGAGCTAAAGCTCTAGATAATAAAATGAGATCAATTGAAAGAATTTTCTATTTGCTGACAAATAGCACACTGAGTGAGCCCACAGATCAATTAACTGTCAACCTGGAAGAGAAACTTTAGGAAAATGTCATAGGTGCTTTTACCTTCAAATATTCTGACTTCTTATTTGGAAGATTTTTATTTCCAGAAGAGTTAGATTTTGATGGTACTGGAGAATGTGTACTTCCTCCTTCTCTTAACTGAAAGCCATGAGATGAGACAGAAACATACTCAGTACACACAGGTGAAACCTCTACTGGTGAATGAGTTGACTCTTTCTAGTCTGGAACCAGCTTTGCTGCCAGAAAAAGTGTGGGTGAGAAGGGCACCAAGGTGCATGGGTGTTGTTTTTCTGAAAGTGTTGAAGGTCACTTAAGCCAATCAAGATGATGTCAGTGTTATACTAAGACAATTAAGTGCAAGTAAGCAGTGTGAACTTTGTCAGATTGAGTGTTTAATCTGCAAAAATAGGAAAGTGAAACTACAGAGTTCTCCCAAAATTATCATGGACAGCCATTAATGCAGCACTAAATATAAGTGTAAGAGGATTAGTTTGGTTTTGAATATTCTAATTTTTACATCTCCACACTGCAAACAAAAAGTAGGAAAGGGAGTTTTCATTTGGTTTATATAACAAAAAAAAATTGAAATGCATGTATCCATCACTTCTCCTCGGACTCAGTTCTCAGATCAGATCTTTTTGGAAATTTGTGCACTGCATGGAAAGAATGTTCTTTAGGGATAGCTTAGATTATGAACCAGTATGAAATGAACAGATCATAATGGAAACAGAACTATGCTGAAAAGCTTTAGTCCCTTTTTGCATCACCATTACCCAGGAAAATATGGTATCTCATGCAAATATCTTGTCTCGATAGTATGTATTATCAGTAGTTCTAGCAACAGTGAAAAAAATACTAAAACTACTTAAAAAAATTAACAAAAGCCTTGCTGCTAGTTCAAAAGACTTTCTATAAATATATAAGCATTACTGCTACAGGATACACTATGAAAGAGGCTTATATTTTTTAAAGAATAATTTCAACCTGTCACCCCACAAAGACTCGTCTCAATGAAGAAATAGTTTTGTGGAGATAGCCATAAAATGAGAAAGCTATGTTTGTCCAAGCATAACCTCTGTATTCTTTGTAGACAGACATATCTTTTTTGTTCCATGTTTTACCGAAGTGTGAGGAACACTGACTGATGGCAAGATACATTATCTGTATTCTACTGCTGTGCCAAGTTAGTCTGAATGCTGGTTGGTATATTGGACATGTATGGTGCTTTCAGACTAAATTTACCTGGCAGTGTCCTTCAGTTTAGGTAGTGGATCCTTGATGACTGTTTTGCTGTACTTTTCAAGTGTATTGTGCATGGAACACTTGGATTCTTTCATTAAATGTTCATAAGTTTGGCCTCTGCCTGAGATATAGCTGACCATTCCAACAGCTTATATACAGATGAGGCGTTGAATGGTTTTTTTCACTGTGGTGGCTCTTTTTTTGTTTTTTTTTGGGCAAAACAATGGCAACATTATCAGTTATGGCTTCCCAACTGAGTCAGGCATCTCATGATATGAAAATGACTCTTCCACTTTACCCTAGTGCAAATGATCTGTAAAACTCCATGAAGAAGAAATCCTTGACAGACTTTGGCAGCCACAACTATTTAGTCATTACTTGTCACGGAAGGTAAGATTATTGCTTCTTTTTTTCATATGCCTTTAATTTGAAAATGATCTGTAAAAGTGTGAGGAAGTCCCACCTAAGCCTTCTCTTTTCCAGGGAGAAAAGATTTAACACCTTCAGTCTTTCCTTTAAGAGTTGGTACTCCTAACCTTTGTTCATCTTCATGGCCCTCCTTTGGACCTTTTCAAGTCTGTCCACAACTTTCTTGAACCGTGGGGACCAAAACTGGACACAGTACTGCAGGCGTGGCCTGACAAGTGCTGAGAAGTGTTGGATGATCACATCTCTATCTATCCTAATAATGTCCCTGAGCAGGATCTGATTTGCCTTTCTTCATGCAATGGCACAGTTTTGATGCCTATTCAGCTTGTTGTCCACCAGAACCCTCAGGACCCTTTCAGCAAGGCTGTTCCCCAGTTTCACCATCCTATCCTGTACTGGGTTCTTTGGTTATTTCATCCCAGATACAGGTATATTTTATTTTACCCGTGCCAGCTTTGTTTCCTCCTTATGGAGAAGCCACCTGCATCAGCTTAGAATTCCAGAGAACTTGCCTTTCTTGTCCTTTAAAAGATTTCTGATAGACTATCTGGTTCAGTTCCCTGAAATTCCTGTTATAATATAAAACCTGACTAAACTATGAACAAAGTAAATGAAGCCCTAATTTAAAACCAGACTTCTGGGCAGGTGGATGTCTCTACCTATGTTTTAATTAGTACTCTTCAGGGGCAAAGTCAGCCTGAGGATCTGTACTGGGTGCTTCTACAGAGTTCACTGAATGATTAGTCTTACTTACCCAGTAGCTTAAAAAATAATAGAGATGTTTTCTTTTATGGATTTAGACAGTATCTTTGGTCATCAGAGAACGGTTCTGGTGAGTACAGTTGTTAATGACCATCTTTCTATTTAAACAATTTATGTTTTGTTTTGCTTAAGCTGCGGTAGCAACCCCTTGTTTATAAACACTGATGGACAATGTTCAAAATTACTTCTAATTGGTAGACCAGCTTATTGGATATTTTGTTTTGCCCTTGTCAACATATACATGGTTCTACAGTCTCATTTGTTTCACCTACCAGGAAAAATCCATGTTAGTTTTTCATTAGTAAAATCCATTTTAAGGTCTCCAGGAGGTAAATTATTTTTAAAATTAGGTTTTATTTTATTAGTCAACTTGCATGGTGTCAAAATCATGTTGCAGCCAGTGGCACTTCAATTGAGCTTATTAATATTGATACAATCACTCTATGTCTCAGTTCAACATGACACCATTAACCTTCTGAGACTAAGAAATCTTTTTTAAAAGACAACAGATATTTTTAACTAATTAAGTTAGAATATAATTTTTAGAGTGTGTTTTAGTTCCTACTAGCTTTATTCCCAGAGACGGAGAATGTAAACAGCAATATAATGAATAGTTATAAGCTGAAAATCAGAGGAGAAACATCACATATCAGCGACAGTATTACCTATATCCTTTCAGAAACTCTGGCCAATGCATTTGACTCCTAAATGTAGGAAAAAAAAAAAAGAGAGGTGAAGCACAAGTGTGCATAAAGCTACTTTGGCTTACAAAAATAGTGTGAAGATGTCATGAACTTTTTTAAAAATACCTACATAATTTAAGAGGTGATTAGTCTCCCATGACACAGATATGATCTTGAAAATTTACCTTTGCTATCCTGCAGTTTTGCTCCTGGGACTTTCAAGTTCTTGATTACCATGTTGATTTGTAACACAAAATACTGGTGAGAAAGTGAGAGAGCTGTACATAATTCCTGTTTAGCAGCACTAGTTTCTTTTAGCAAATGTGACATTTTGTTTTGCAGTAAAACCATGCTGATGGAGGAAGTGATAACGATAGATAAATCAATTCTTATTTCTGGTCTATACACTGACTAATAAATACATTAATGAGATCGTTAATATAATTATTATAGGTATTTTGTCCCTTCACCCTTGTTGAAACTTCTTCATTCTTGCCTATCAGTTCCATAAGATGCTGCCAAACTGCTGCCTTATGGTAGGTTAAACTCACAGAAACTGTGTGAGGTGATATTATGAAACTGAACAGTCCTGGAAGATGGTATTGTGAACCTGGCAGGCAGGCATTATTTTAATGACATGTCAGTAGAGTGAAGCTGAAAGCAAAGGAAAGCAATGAAGGTTTATGGAAAATTCTGTATACACTGGGGCAAACCCATGATCTGAGGTCACCTCTGCAGTGGAGAGTAGAAATGTAGTGATGGCTTTGTTTAATATCAAATCCCAAACTATTAATGGATTAATTATGCAGATGAATAAAGCAACTAGAGTGGTTATTTATGCTACAGCCTTTGATGTGAGAAACACAGAATACAGTTTTAGGGGGTTTTAATGCACATCTCACTAATTCCTGATAGCATCGTACAGATAGCACTGAAATGGTATGTTTCACTCACGTAGGATGACAGAGCTTCAAAGTGAAATCTAGGACATTCGTAGTGTGAAGGAGAGAAAAATCATGGAGAGGTTTGAAAGAAAAGCAGCAAATAGTGTATTGGTCTACATATACTTGCTCACTTTTCTCCTGAGACAAGTAACAGCCCACCTCCTGCTAACTCTTTATGCTTTTCATTCAGTGTATTAGTGTGGTTTAATGCCATATGTGAAAAATATAGATGTGTCCTCACTGGATAAAGTCTCTGTGAAAGTGAACTGGAAGATCTGCCTACTGAGGTGGATCATTTACTTCTTTCTCGTATGAAACTCTACTAAAATGACTGTTTTAAAATATTGTCAAGGGACAATATTTTAATATGTGGTATCTCTCAGTCTCTGTAATTTTTTAGTATTTGTTGTGACTGAAATGTCACAGGGCAAATGTTTGCTTTCCATTACAGTGGTACACATCAAAGGGAAATGAAGATCACAGATCAGTCATGGTTACATGGAATATACCTCAATGAGTTCTAAGTGTTCATGCATACTTTTTCTATGATCTGAGTTCCATACGCAGCTCTTGTCCACAATGCAAATATGGTCTAAGAAAGACATCTGCTACTTCTGAACGCTTTCATGGCTTGTATCCAGCTTTAATTCAGTATTTCTGTAGTGGTAACTTGCTTTCTCTACATCACTGGTAAAACACTGCTTATCAAAGTGTTTCTAAATGTGTCCCCGGGTGACTTGCAATTAATTTCTTTGTTCATGTCTTTCTTATAGATGTATAGATGAAGTTGACCAGAGCGTAACAGAGCACTATGACATTTTGATTTCTTTTCCAGGATTGTTGTAGGGCGACCCATGTTTTATGTACATCACAAGCACTCAGAAATAAGCAGCCTGTTGTAAAATACTAGCAAA